>VDFB02326638.1:0-55472 GCA_007258455.2 Sequoia sempervirens
TACCTAAATTACCAATGGATGAGACAAGCAAGGGCCTACAAATGATGCTCGCAATGGGATACGACAGAAATCAAAGACTGGGAAAAAATGACAATGGGCTCATAATACCTATCATGCCAGAGATGCGACCTATAACAAATCTTGGCCTTGGATGTACCCCTCTGAGTATCACCATACGTGGCCGAAGTCCTCCGGTTAGAACGATTAATATTTCTCCTCAGCCAATACTAGCAGAAGTACGGTCACTAATATCCATAGGTAGAGACATACATAACTTTATAACTGAGGCCTATATTAGTAGCGATGACGAAGATACCATGACCAATCTACCTAGGTTATTTGAGGACACCACCTTGTGTATGATTAGCACCCTCTCCTTTGAAACAGACCAGCAAAATCATGAGATCCGCTTAGTATATCCCCAACTCATCGACTATGACCAACGAGGACCACCGATTCTTGATACATTTGAAAACGATGAGGCACTCTTAGAATTCATGGGATTGCGGGACAAAATTCCAGATGGGGATCACAAGGCAGGGTTTATAATGGAGTTGGACACACATGCATATTATGGGGAGATGATTGAATCCTTCAGTCGCAAAAGTGAGAAACTAAGAATCATATCTAAGTCCTTGAGTGAAAACCACACTGTGGCACTCTCTGACAAGAAAATAGTAAAAAGAAAGGACATATCCAACGGTAAAAACCTCTCCGAGGCACCCCGAGGATGAAGGATTCAATCTTCCTTTAAGAGCTATTCATCAGGAGAAGTCAGTAGTCTTGGTCGAAAAATACAATCTTGTCAACCTAGTAACCGAGGAGACCCCGCATATTACATTCTATGCAGAATCACTATTATCAAAAGAGCAAGAACTCCTAGCAGCATTCCTAAGGGAAAGGCAAATAAACTTCACATGGAGTTATGCTGACATGCCAGATCTCCATCCGCAGATTGTGGTTCATCACTAGCAAGCATCCGGGGCAAACCGGTCGTAAACAAAAGCTTCAAAAAATGCATCCTCAAATCACCTTATTGGTCAAAATGGAGCTCAAAAAGCTATTAGATGCAGGATTTATCCGACCAATTGATCATCCAGAATGGGTGTCAAATTTGGTACCTATTTCAAAACCCGATGGAGCCATCAAAAATCTATAGCTGCATTCTTTAGAGGCTCGGGGCATGTCCTGCTGATGATTTCCCACTTCCCAACATCGACATGATAGTAGACATGACAGCAGGACATGAGATGCTATCATTAATGGACGGATTTTCAGGATACAACCAGATCATGATAGCAAAAGAAGATCAACATAAGATGGATTTCACTTGTCCATGGGGGATCTACTGCTGGAACATGATGCCATTCGGCCTAAAGAACATAGGAGCAACCTATCAAAGGGCCATGACATTGATATTCCACGACATGATTCATAAAACAGTCGAAGACTATGTTGACGACATTCTAGCTAAGTCAAGAAAAAGACAAGATCATATAGCAACCCTAAGTGCTATATTTGATAGACTGGAGGAATACAAAGTCATATTAAATCCCAAGAAGTGCGTCTTCAATGTACAATCGGGTAAATTTCTAGGATACATAGTGTCCATGAGGGGTATCGAGGTGGATCCGGCAAAAGTGAAAGCAATCCTCGAGATGGAAGCACCAAAGACATTAAAACAATTGAGAGGCCTCCAAGGCCAACTTCAATCCATCTGACGATTCATAGCACAACTGGCGGACAAGTAGAATCCATATTCTCACCTACTCCACAAGGGGGTAGCGTAAAAATGGGATACTAAGTGCGAAGAGGAATTTAACAAAATGAAGGAATACCTATTGACACCACTAGTCTTAATGCCACCCATCCTAAGAAAGCCATTGATCTTATATGTATCAGCAATAGTAGCAGCCCTTGGAGCTGTCCTAGCTCAGCATGATGAAAACAAAATAGAGAGGGCTATCTACTACATTAGTAGAACAATGGTCGGTCATGAGCTAAACTACTCATTCATCGAGAAAGCATGCCTCGCAGTAGTGTTTGCATCACAAAAATTTAGACATTACATGTTGGCACACAAGATAAAGCTCATCGCCAAAATTGACCCCCTAAAGTATCTCTTATCAAAGGTAATGCTCACAGGAAGAATGGAAAAATGGGTGATGATACTGTCAGAGTATGACATCGAGTATGTAGAGCAGAAAGCAATTAAGGGTCAAGTTATTGTAGATCAACTAGCGGAAGCACCTATTTATTTTGAGAATCCTCTTGTCTCAGAGTTTCCAGATGAGTCCATTTTTAACCTCAACATAGCTTACCACTGGAAACTATACTTCGATGGCTCATATACACAACACGGATTAGGAGCTGGTGTCTTCTTCATCACCCCACAAGGGGATTGCATACCGAGGTCATACAAACTGGCATTTCCTTGCACCAACAACATCGCAGAATACGAGGCTTTGACTATAGGTCTCAGGATAGCAGTGCAATGGAACATCATAGCTCTCAAAGTGTACAACGATTCTCAGTTGATCATAAATCAAGTCAATAATGAATATTTAGGAGCTGGTGTCTTCTTCATCACCCCACAAGGGGATTGCATACCAAGGTCATACAAATTGGCATTTCCTTGCACCAACAACATCACAGAATACGAGGCTTTGACTATAGGTCTCAGGATAGCAGTGCAATGGAACATCATAGCTCTCAAAGTGTACAAAGATTCTCAGTTGATCATAAATCAAGTCAATAATGAATATCAGACCAAGGATGATAAGCTCACTCCATACAAGAAATTGGTGGAGACTCTCAAGGAATCTTTTAGAAAAATAACATTTGAGCAGATTCCTAGAACCAATAACAAAGCAGCAGACGCCATGGAAACAATTGGATCCTTGTTGAATATCCCCAACAATGTTCCAAAATATGAATTCTTCATTGAGCAGCTTCTCGTTCCCGCATTCGAGGTACCAGAATCAAAATTCGTGTGTGAAATCATTGGTCCTGGTGATCCTTGGTACCATGACATCTACACATATCTTTGCATAGGAATCATACCCGCTGACCTACCATCAAACCTAAAATGAAGCTTTGTCAAAAAGGCATCTAGATTTGTCATCCTAGGTGATACCCTCTACCGTAGAAGCATAGAAGGTACCTTACTACGCTGCCTAAATGCTGAGGAGGCATTAACCGCTCTAACTGAAGTACACAACGGTATCTGTGGTTCACACTCGAGTGGAATGACCATCGCTAAGAAACTACTGAGGATGGGGTATTATTGGCCCACAATGGAAAGAGAAGCACATGATCATGCTAAAAGGAGTCTACAATGTTAGCAGCATGGGGACCTCATCCATGCTCCAACTCAAGAGCTTCATCCTATTGTCACACCATGGCCCTTTTCGCAGTGGGGACTTGATCTCATTGGGAAAATCACACCCACCTCATCTAACGGCCATAAATTCATCATAACTACAATTGAGTACTTCAAAAAGTGGGTGGAGGCCATACCCATGACGTATATAACTGGGAAGCAGATCTCAAAATTCATCCTAAACTATCTCATATGCCGCTATGGTGTTCCACAGGCCATTATCTCAGATAATGGGAAACCATTCAAGAATCAGGAGGTTCGTGACTTGTGTGAGAAATTAAAAATCCAACATTGCTTCTCCACCTCGTACTATCCCCAAGGCAATGGCCAAGCAGAAGCTACAAACAAAACCATTTTGAAAATTCTCAAGAAAACAGTCAATGACACAGCTCGTGACTGGCATCTGCAGCTTAATCCCACCCTTTGGGCCTATCGAACCAGCATCCACACACCCACTGGCGCCACCCCCTTCTCCCTAGTCTACGGATCAGAAGTCGTACTCTCCATTGAGATCAAGATCCCATCCCTCATGATATCACTACAAAACCTCATCACGGATGAAGAGTACCAAGTATCAAGACTAAATGAGCTAGAGCTACTGGATGAGAGACAGATAGATGCCTTAATCACTTGCAAGTCTATCAGAATAGACTCAAACAAAGCTACAATAAGAAAATTAGAAGCAGGACTTTCCAAGTCAGAGAACTGGTCTTAAAAGACAATAAGAAGAATGTCCCAAACCCAAGCAGCAAAGGCAAGTTTGAACCCAATTGGTTGGGACCATTCATCATCACAACAAGTTACAAATCAGGGGCATATCAATTATCAACACACGAAGGGGAACCTCTGTAGGAGCCCATGAATAGCTCCCATCTCAAAAAGTTTTATGCCTAAATCTTTCAAGGTATAGAACCAAAAATCCAAAAAAAATTAGAAAATGTCCTGAAAAAATGGTTACTTTGGCGAAAACCTGGAAAACAGGCGTCTTGGTGACAACAAAAAAATCAAAAAAGCAAAAAATCCAAAAAAATTAGAAAAAGGATCAAAAAATCGTCCTCTAGTGAAAACCACTTCGGTGCCACTTTGGACAAATACCTTGGTGAAAACCTGGAAAACAGGCGCCTTGTGTAAATAAGCACTTTCCATCCACCAGGATCTGTATGGCTTGTTCTGCATCATCCATCCATTTTGCATCCATCGAATTTAGGTCTCCATCCATCACTCATCCACTCGCATCCACACCATAGCTTGGTCCTGTGTTCGTATCATGATCCCTCTTAGTACTACTCAGCCCATCCTCAAGGTCAGTTTGTCCTGCCTTTATCAGAGTAGTCTATTGCATCACACTGGGGGCATGTTTTTATCGGATCGAATTCGTGTATGATCTTAAAGTCCTCAAATCAGAAAATCCAAAAACATCAAAACATATCAAAATCCAAAAACATGTCAAAAATTCAGTCAAAAAGACAAAAACAGAGTTGTCCTGTCGAACTACGTCATCTCTGAGCTTGAACGTAGGCAAGGTTGATCTTTGATCATCCCCCGAGACACTTAGGTCAGTCCTATAGGAGTCTGTCATAATAAACTGACATCTGATCATGTATATCATCATCTGTAAATCTGTCAAGTTGTCTAGTCGAACTACGTGGTCTCTGCGTATATAACGTAGGCAAGGCTAATATGTTGATCAGCTCCCGAGACCCCTAGGATAGGTCTTTAGGCTATTCTTTTCGTCAAAATCTCAGAAAACCCCAAAAACATTGGAAAATCAAAAAATCAAAACATTTGCAAAGATCTTCAAAATACCAAAAACAACCTCAAAACATCAAAAAAATCCAAAAATTTGAAAACCCATCCACCTCATCTCGCTTGCACCCGCAATAAACACCACTCATAATAAACTAATCGTCATCATCAACTTTTGGTGAAACAGTTGGAAAAAAGTCTAGCAGACTAAAAGTAGAACTCCAAACATCAAGTCTTAAGTCTAAGTAAGTGCATAAGCAAGTTGGTCATCTCTTCGTATTGGTAACTCATCATCTGAATTGGTCCCATATCAATCATCCCTTAGAATACTTTGGATAAATGAAATGATGTGCTGCCATCCACTAACATATCCTAGGATGAATCCTTCCTACAATGGGCATTATCTTTTGCCAATAAGTTTCGGTTCTTATCTTTAGAAAACACATCCTCTTTCCGTTAGCAGTATTGAAGAGCATCAGTTTGTTTGATTACTTGGTCTTTATCTTTTGACTTATCTTATTTGCGCTCATTCCAAGGACCTCTCGATGATATACGAATGAAGGATTTAGAGAGATAGGAATGGGGCAACGATCACTATCTTTTGTCTGCTATGCTTGTTGGACATTCTTGTAATATAACCTCGGCGAATACTTGCTCTATTAGATATGCATGGAAGAGGTCTAGGGAAACTTGTTGACTATTGCATGGATAGGTTTACCTTTCTGTGTTTTGGTCTGAGGTGTCTGAAACTTCTGAAGTGCATCCTAGCAAGGTTTTCGTATGTCAGGTGTGAACAAGAATACTCCTATCTGCTTGTTAAGTCAAAGTTCATCTGACTAGGTACAATGCCATCCTGGTTTTCTATACCTTGATGCATCATACCACATGTGTTATAAAACATAAGAAAATTTGGCCCTTTGAAAGTCCCAATTCCTTGGCAAGTAATCATCATCATCATTTGCATCATCTTGTGTCTTGTTGAAATGACTTCTTCTTTTCTTACTAACCGCACTAACAAGGTACTATGATAGTTGATCATCAATCACCATCATCATCATCGATCCTGCATCCACAAATCATTAGCATATCACATAAACATATCACATAGGAAACATACGCATTGCATAAACATATCATATAGGAAACATACACATTGCATTTTTATCATCATATAAACAGTTTATCATAAACATTCTTCATAAATAGGTACATCCATGTCATTGCATTTCACCCATTACATTGCACCCCATGCCATTATATCAATCATTGCATAAACATTCATTTGCATTTCATAACCATTTCATATTACCATCTATCATATAAATCATTACATAAACATCTACAGAAGCATTTCATAATCATTTTTCGCATAATGAATAGGTATATAAGCATTTAATTCATTAGGCATACATACTTGCATAACATCATGACATCATCTCACCACTTTATGTTCACATTACATTACGCATCAGCATATCATTACGCATTAACATATCATTGCATCACATACATCATCATTTATTACGTTTAGGATAATAACATTTGTCATTTCTAAGCATCTCATAAAACCATCTCATTATGCAATAACACCATTTCATTTGTAGCATATTACGACCATCGCATTTCATACTTCATCATCCACATCATCTCATAAATAACATCATAAAACATTTATTGCATAAATCATTCCACATAGGCATAGACGTATAAAATTCATTACAAACAATTCATTTATGCATTCAAACATTAACATTTCATAAGCACAATTTACATATCATTTCACATATCGGACCATCACATTTACATTATCATAAATAGATCATCACATTTACATATCATAGGTTAACATAATATAGATCTGTTAGTCATAATCATAACGCATGCATCATCAGAAATAAATGCATCCATAAAGACATCACTGCAAAGCATATAGAAATAAACCATCCATGCATAAAGGAGAACACAATACATCGCATCAAAATCATAATCGGCTCATATATATATCATCAATAATGTCACTGTCATAGTACAAAGAATAAATTGGATCATTGTACATATATGTCAATCGGTACAAAATGCCCATCGGGCTATCAAAAATGAGCCCATAAGGCACAAAAAGTATGTATCATCTCGATCAAGCTCAGTCCTTGTGGATGTTTCCCTCGCCCCTGTCACCGTGACCCTCTGGTGGTCTGTGGCTAGCCCGCTCTAAATACTCTGGGACCCACTCTGCTATGGGTATGGTCTCGTGATAAGCCCATCGGTAGTACTTTTCCTCTCGAATAGCATCCCTGTAGGATCGCATTGACACTGTACCCTGGGAGGAGGAGGCTATCATGCTCTCTATCTGCTATCTGTGGCCTAGCTCAGTGGCTGCTTGTAGCTCTGCAGCTTGTCTCTGCTGCACGGCCTGATCCCTCTCGGCCCTGAGCTGATCTCTCTCAACCCTTGCCTGATCTCTCTCCGCTATCACCACCTGAACCTGGGCCTGTAGCTGTGCAATCAGGGTGTCCCATGCATTTTCCTCTCCTACCGGCTGTACCCGTGGCTGCACGTGGGGCTGATCCTCACCCTCAGCTTGTGGTGGTGGAACTGGCGACACCTACTGCTGATCCTGCATATGAACATCCCCCTGCCTTGGCTGGACTAGGGGCACGAACAACAGATCTCGTCGAATCTCCGCTCTCCGTCCTCGGCCTCCCCCTCTACCCCTGACTCTCTGCACATTTGGGTCCTCACCTAGAATGGTCAACCAAAGTGGAGGTCGAAACCAGTCTCTGTAGGCCTGGGTGGTGCTTGGATCCGCTAAACCTTGATCATAAGCCCATGGTCGGGCTACCAAATGCCAGAAACTATCAACTGCCTCTGAGGCAGGAATGCAATGTCCCCATGATACCTGTGTCATGTTGCGGGCAAAGATGACTACATAGGCGTCATCAGGCCTATCCTGCAGCTCTCCAAAATGACGCTGCACGTGCCTGGGCAGGTACCTCTCGATCATGGTATGCTCCCGCCCCTGCATATATCAGTCCTGGTGGCAATAAAAGAGCTGATCGGCATCGTCGGTCCATCCAGGCAGACCAAGGTATGGACGCCAAGTGAAAACTAGCATCTCGTCTAGGACTTGCCTCCAGTAGGGGATCCCGTGCTCACCAGTGTGTGTAAAGGACACACCGCCTCTGTATCATGCCACGAGGGCATCGTCCACCCCCATCGGAATTGGAACGACACGTGGATGTAGCAAAGAAATGTGCTCCCACACCCAGGCATGAAGTAAAGTCACCCTAGCCCCCAGTGCTTTTCCGTTCGTATAGACATACTTGTGTAGGTCCTTGTAAAGCGAAGCTAGAAGAACAGGACCCCATGCGAAGTGAACCGACCTGTCTCGGACCATCCGTTCCCAGCAATAGCCCCAGCCGGGACTGAAGTATCGCCCTCGTCTGTCTAGGGCAACGAGACCCGAAATGATAGCTACAACCATCCAACGGTAGGGAGGTGCTATAACCCTGTATCGCTTTAGCTCAATCTGTCCCTCACAGAAGATAATGTCCCGTGTGGCGAGGACTCTACAGCAGGCCTTGCGTCCCTCATCCATATCGAATATCGCTCATCGGCTATGAATAGGAAATTGTAGAATGCGCCACACGTCCTCCAAAGTGACGGTGGCCTCGCTAGTGGCGAGATGAAATGACGACGTCTCGTTGTGCCACCTCTCGGCCAATGCTGACAACATCCCTAGGTGAGTGCACACAGGCACCATGTACGCAATGTGCCACAACCCCGCAACTCCCAGTCGATCCTGGTCCCTGTCGCTAAGGTCCCGTAAGATGCTAGCTAAATTTCGCAGCTGGTGCTCCTGAGAGTAGAGCTCCCTCGCCACATCCTGCATCAAGGAAAGTCAGCGTGTCAAAATTTTTGAAAAATTCCTAGTCGAACGCTCCAAAAATGTCCCCAGCGGTGCAATTTGTGCTGGCGTCGCAGTTTGATTTTACTCAAACTTCGACGCTCGAGCCCAAAAAGAGCCAAATGGCGCCGCTGCGGCACACTTTCCCTTCCAGCGTCACAGTTTTCGTGAAAAGGGCGACGTCGCGGCGCACTTTACCAAACTGACCCGCCGAGCCCGAGTCTAGCGTCAGATTTTTTAAACTCCAAACTGCACCGCTGCGGCACAGTTTGAATTCCGAGCGGCGCTATATAGCGCCGCTGGAGGCGAGCCGCTCCTTCAAAGCATTAATTAAGCATTAAATGAAAAAACAAAGCCTGGGTAAGGGTCACATACTGGTGCCCCGATGCTAGGTGGCCGCTGGTATGTCCAAACTCGATCGGTGATGTGTAGGGGAGGCTGTCGTTGCGCCATATCGCCAGAGGGTCAGAGCTCAAATCTCAAGGTTGCTAGCGGAGGTGTGTGAAAATGACTTGAAAGTGACCCCTCGGGCCCCTTTTAAGCCTAAAAATTAGGGTTTTTTCACCTTGTTTGGCTGTCCAGCCAGGGTTTTGGACCCCCGAACCTATTTTCGTCTGGTTGAGGCTTGTTTTTCATTGTTTTATTGTGTTTAGACATGTTTTTGGCCTCCCGGAACCCTTTCAGACCTTTTGGTTACTTTGTCATCTTTTTTCACGAGATCACCCAAAAAAAAAAAAATTCGTCCGATCTCTCGAGGGGGCATTATAATGGCATGTTTTCTCTCGCCATGTAGCAGTGGGGCAAGTTTTTAAATATTGAAATCTTTTGGCTTTGATCGAGATCGTTTATTCTTTGAACCAACGCAACGAGTACATTGCTTCAAAGAGGGGAAAAATGTAGACATGTAAAATATACTGATTAACATTGTGCATCTGATCCTGACTTACTAACATCGTTTCTTCCTGAATCATCCCTCAGTCTGACCATTTAATCAAATTCCCCTATCTGATTAAATTCATCAATATTCGTCTCTTAATTAAATAAATCATTTTTATCTAATTAAGTCAATCTCTTTGGTTAATTAAATCAATTCATCTGATCTAATTATCCCTATTTAATTAAATAATCAATTTTATTTGATTAAATCTCTAAAGTCTGTCCATTAAATTAAATAAATTAAAACCTTATTTGATTTAATCTAACACCATCTCTTTTAATTAAATAAATACAAATCCTTATTTAATTAATCTCTTGTCATATTCATCTCTTATTTGATTTAAAATAAATCCATCAATTTGAATCAAATAGGTCACATCATCTAACCTCTCTCATTAAATTAATTGACCTTTAGTTAATTTAATCTCATCTCATGTCCCATCCTCTAGATAATGCAAGTTGCACATGAAAATAGATTTAATTCATCTATTAAATCTCTATTTTCCTCACAAGGCATATTTTGGAATATTCTCTCAATTTGAATTCAAAATTCAAAGTCAACATGTACATCCAACAAGGCAATAAATTCATCTTACATGTCCTTTTCCTTGAGCCAAGTGGAATTTATTGCATTTTCCCTTCCCTCTTGCATGTCATTTCAACAAATTTGAAATTCAAAATTATGCATTTATTGGCACAAACCCCAAATCTTGCACATCCTTCATCCATTCATAGTTTGACAAGTGACATCATATCATTGGATGAATGTTAGTCCCACATTGCTCAAATTTGGACATTCATCCATTTTGGAATTCTATAAATAAAGAGCTCATATCCTCATTTCATCATCCACAATCTAGGCAAAGTTACCATGCTCAAATATCTCTTGAATTTCATCCATTATCATTGAGTCATAGCTAGGTTTTTGCAGATTTTGGCTTGGAGTTCTCATTCTTCACCAACAAAGTGGATCAATCATCTTCAACACATCAAGCTTGCATCATAGGAATTGGGAAAGGGCCAATTTTCACATCAAATTGGCACCAATTCCCCCATGGGATCATGAGTTTGCACATCTAATTAGGATTTGATCTTTGTTTTATCATTTTCATTGTGTTCTTTGTTATTTTCTTTCCTAGTTTGAATTTGTAAATGGATTTCATGGGGAATCCTTGTTTTGGCTTGCAATCACTTGTCTAACTCATTTATTCTTGTTGTTTTGCAGGTACCAAGGTTGGGGTTCGCACATGAAGTAATTCAAGATGATTTGGATTCTACGAAGAATGGTTGGGCTGGATCTATTAATGTATATCTATGGTTAGATTCTTAATTGTAATCAATGGTTCTTTATGTGAGTTCTTTGAATCATCAAATAGTTTGAGACAAGGGGATCTGTTATCTCCATTCCTCTTTGTGATCATGGTGGAAGCTTTGGTAAGGAAAATAAGAGATAAGAAAGATGATGGGAGATGGAAAGGGGTAGTAGTGGCAAGAAATATCTAGTCGATAACACATGTTCAATTTTCTAATGATACCATGGTGTTTGGGGAAGCAAATCTAAGGGAGGAAGAAACAATGAAGAATACCTTGAAATCTTATGTTGTCTACTCGAGACAAAGTATAAATAAAGAAAAATCAAAGATCTATTTTAATATGAAAAAAGGAATGCAAAGAGGAATTTCTCAAGAGTTGGGATTCACAATCAAAACACTTCCATCTAAATATATGGGCGGGTAATATTCGATGGGGGAAATAGAACAAAACTATGGGGAGATATCATAGAGAAATGTTTGAAACAAAGAAAAATAATGGAAAGGAATATGGCTCTCCTTGGCTAGAAGGATCCTAATGATAAAAGTAGTATTGGAAATTTTACCTATGTATGTTATGTCATATTTACTAGTAATGAAGAAGGTAGAGAATGTGATGAAAGGAAGTATGAAATGATTTTTGTTGGAGGGATCAAACATGAAGAAACAATTTTTTTTGCTTCATTGGGATATGATATGCAAGACAACAAAACAAGGAGGAGCGAGAATAAAGGATCTTAGTTATCACAACAAGGTGATAGGGGAAAATCTCATCTAGAAACTATATTCCACGCTTGAAAAACCTTGTTGTAGAATCATGAGAAGTACTTGGATAGTGAGGAACTGAGTTGTATTTTAACAATAGTAAATATGACATGTGGGTCGACAATATGGAAATTCCCATGGGAGTGCAAGTCGTTAATGTGAAGTTGATGACTTCGTATAGGTTGACTGTACACTTGATCCAGGAGGATTTGAAGCATATTTAAGCCACTAAATATTAGTCCAATAAGGTCATTCAATGTAAAACTAAACTAAGAATCCATTAAAACTAATGTATTAAAATACGAAAGCTTCATAAACACCTATTCTAATCCATTGAAACTTATCCTATTGGGGGAGTGGTGTCACATTGATGTGGAAAGGTGACCCTTTCCCAATCCCATGGATACATTAGCTTGTTTCAATTGATTCTATTGAAGAGAATTGATGAAACCGTTGAGAGATGTGTATGAAACATGATTTAAAAGCTAAATTAACATGATGAAAGCTATTTCAACATGATATATGCTAAGATGATTGATATGGGTGTATGAAAAGCTATTCTAAATGGAGTTTAAGCTCAAAAGATTAAAAAACCTAATTTCAAAAAATGCTAAATGGATGCACCTATGTTACCATGGAAGCCATTAATAGAAGCTAAGCTAATATGATGCAAGAAATTAACCTAAATTCCTTCTAAAACATGAAATATGAGTGCAAGGTGAAGGTGATTTTAATAGCATGAGTTTTCTCTTAAAATATGGATCCATTTGTCTTCAAATAGTAACCTATTTATAGGAGGACAAATGAGAAATGAAGGGGTATGATTGAAAAAGTTAATCAACGGTCAAAAAGGAAGGAAGATGGAGGCATGGATCATGGATTACCATCAAGGGTTGAGGATGCAAGATGATATTTAATCAAGGGATTATATTCATCCAAACAAACACAGTTTCAAAACTTGCACAAGCTTTGTTGAAAGTTTGTTATGAAAAATGAATATTCCCTTTTTCAAATGAGTGAAGAAAGAGAATATTCTCATGGGTGAGGAAAATAGATATTTAGTTAATTAAAACCAAATTTAATTGTGCAAAGGAGAAGTAATATTCCCTTTTTCGAGGAATGTGCAAAGGAGGAATATTTTCTTACAAGTGGGAGGATTAGATTTAATTAGTAATTTGATAATTAAATAAAGTTTCAATTATGCAAATTAGGAGATTTAAATGATATTCATTAAATAAATGATTTAATGAAAAGGGGGGATGCGATGTGCTATTTAATTAGATAACTTAGGTTTATTTAATTAAATAAGAGGACTTCAGGGTATTAAATTAAATCATTTGAGTTATTCAATTTAATAGGATGAAATGTTAGCATGAAAGGAGATGAATTCACTTAATTCGGTCAATCAGGTTAATAGATGAAAAAAATGATGCAATTAATTAAATAGCTAAGCTAATTTGATTAATCAGGTGAAAAGAGGATGGATTTTAGGACAAAATGGTGTTAGTATATCATATTTGAGTGCATGATATCATTTAGGACATTTTTAAGTGTCTACATTTTCCCCCTCTTTGAAGCAAGGTACCTATTACATTGGTTCAAAGACTGACGTTTTTTCAGATTAAAGCTACTACTCATATCAAAAAATAAAATTTTCTGATTTTTGGATGCCCCATTGTTGCCCCAGTGAAGGAATAAGTTGGTTCCCTACCCCCTTGAGAAATTGGGATTTTTTTTTGAATTTTGGGTTGATTTCTTGAAAAAGGTTAAATATCGGTGCAGATGCTAAGACAGGTCCCAAGATGCCAAAAATGGCCTTAGAAATGCAAAAATATGGCTCAAAATAGGTTGCATGGGGTGGAAATAGGTAAAATAGGTTAAAAACCTAGCTTTTGGCTTAAATTAAGGCAAAAAACCTTAATTTTTAGGCTTAAATAAGTGAGAAGGGTGACACTTCCAATTCATTTGTGCATTCAACCCTTAGATATTTTTGCATTTGGAGCTCTGGTATCTTAGCGAAATGGCTCACTGTGCGCTTCCTCTTCACCTTTTGGAGCGAGTTCAAGAGTACCAACGCCGAGCAAATGCAGGACCTCAGGTATGTGACTCAAAACCTATCTCGATTTTCACTTTTAGGTGTAATTAATAGGGGGGAAAATTTGGTTTCTAGGTACGTCACTGTATAGCGACACAATTGATGCATCAAAATCATCGCTATTGATTTTATAGTGATGCACCTTCTATCTAGTGGTGCACCACCATTTTCTGGTTGGGCGACACATTTGATTAGGGATTTGCTAGGTTAATATAGCAACATAGGCTATTTAGATTCAGTGTCACTCGAAAGCGGTGGGCAATGCACATAGCTCTTAGCGAGGCACCCCAAGTTTTTAATAGAGTGACGCATGCAAATATTGATTTACTATTGAGCGTAGTGATGCACATCGCCAATTTAATGACACACCCCTAAAATGAATACAAAGATGCACCTTTGAAAGAGTGACACTATTGATTTCAGCAATGCTTTTGATGTTTTGGATGCAAAGTCTCAAATTTTGATAATTTTTTCAAATTTTTTAGCAAATTGATGTTGTGTGTGCGATGCGTGCAAGAGGATCCTCCCCCATTGATGTCGTGAGAGCACTGCTATGAAATCTTGGTAGCTATGAGATATTTTGATGACCTGGAGGTGGAGCAGCTGGGTATGCTAGGTTTAGGCTTCATTGACTGAGTTCTGGACCCACCTCACTATGATTAAAACACTAGTTGAGAGGTGGCACAACGATACCTCTTCATTTCACCTGCCCACTGGTGAGGCCACCATTACATTGGAGGACGTGTGGTGCATATTGCAATTTCCTATCCATGGAAAGTGTGTCATATATGACCTAGTTATCTAGAGAGATGCATGTCTCTCCCTTCTACATAGATGTCAGATCATTCTAGTGATCTCTCAGATAGACCTTGATGTATATTGGGATCGAGTTCCCATCTTCAGATTTTTTGTAACTGCATTGATCTTTAGAGTTATTGCCCTAGATTGATAGGGCTAAGGTTTGAAGCCTAGATGGGGATTGGCATGGAAGGGAATGATTAGGAGGTGCGTGATGTATGCTTGGGGTCCAGTTCTTTTGGATTCATTGTACCATGAAATGCTTGATGTCATCTACCGTGAGGGCAAGAGCATCGAAGTAGGTGTTACACCACTCCATATCTGGGCATATGAGCATATTGCAGTATTGAGGCCCTTGGTTGTTTTGGTCGACATTCATGAGGATGAGCCTGTCATCTTCAAATACGGGGTGTCGATGACTCTCCAGCACATGGGCCATACAGGTTTACCATATTGGCATCGTGTCATTGATGACATGATCATGTTTAGATGGAGGTCATGGTTGTAGGCTCCACCATGGTATGATGATCATCAAAAGCTTGATTTTTCTTGATAGACTCGCTACCTCCATGGGAGGGAGCACAGTATGATAGAGCAGTACCTTCCAGACCACATTGCTCAATAGTTTGGAAAGGTTCAGGATTTTCCTGCTGATGATTATACAACAATGTTTTCCAGATCCAGAGGGAGGTGTAGTGGGGAGAAAAAATTGACCCTGCTATGGTGATCAATGGGTTTAGATAGCTTGTTGAACAACCCTAGGCTTATGATTAGGGCATACCAGATGCATGTAGGATCCTAGCTTATGATGCATGATTCAGGCCACATACTCACCTGATAGATCTAGTGAGGGGATACCCCAGAGGTATAGGTAGAGGTAGAGGCAGAGGCCAAGGCTGAGGCCGAGGCTGAGATGGGAGCCGAGGCCGAGGGCAACAACAAGATCAAGAAAGGGCACATGTGTTAGGTGATGGGAACCAACAGTAGCTAGATTAGGGTCACCAAGACCCAGGGCATCAAGATGGGCATGATGGATAGGTTTCGGGGGCACCACCACCTCCTCCACCTGTACAACTAGATGCCAAATTACAAGCATAGATACAAACTGTTACAACTAAGAGAGATCAACTATAGGTGGTGTGAGATCAGCTACAACAACAACTTCGGGCCATGATAGCTCAGAGAGATCAGGTGGTTCAGTTGCAGAAACAACTGGACCTACAGTTGGCCTAGGAGATTGGGTGGAGGCAGTAGCTTGAGGCAATGATGGTTCCATCACAGGGACGGACCGTGTCTACCCGATTATATAGAGATATAGTTACCAAGGCTGCTTATTATCGTATGCATTATCATCATGATGTTCCTCAGGAGATGAAACAACTTGATTTTTCACAGCAAAGTGGAGCACCACCTAGAGTTGAGGATCAACCATTAGTTAGGGGTGAGTCGAGTATCCATCAAGGCTAGCCATTTTTGTATACACTTTTTGATTATTTCCCGATTATTTATATAGATATACATTCATGGGCTCATTTTTTATAGCCTCATGGATATTATAGTTTTGATTTGATATTCATACATTGATTCAAATATTGTATCATGATAGTCATCATTTTTTGATATATATAAGATGGTTTGGATTTGATAGGTGATGTGCTTTGTTTCATGCTTTTATGAATGTATGGATGCATATGATGTGATGTGATGTTATATGCTTGTGTGATGATTATGTATGGATGCAATGTAATGGATGTACTTCTTTTATTTATGTTTATGCAATATGCGATGATGAAATATGATGTGATATATATGAGATGCGATATAATGAGATAAATGCAATGCAATGGATTTGTAATCTTCTTTTTCAATATCTTTTCATGATATGTTATGGGATGGATGCTATGGTATGATATGCTTATGCAGGATGTATGGATGGATGCATTTCTATTTGTGTACTTTTGTGTGTGTGTGAGTGAAAAATGTATCAATGTAATTGAAATTCAAACACATATTAATAAAACATTAAATCAAGAAAGCTAAAAAAGAAAACAGAATAAGCAAACTGTGAGTGCAGCTTCCCCGAAATCGTCTTATCTTTCTCTAACTCCAGCGTTTTGTTGTTTCGAATGGTTCTCAGATCAGCAGATCAAGCTCAACAAAAGGACAGCTAAAGAATGAGATTTTAAAATGCACACTATGCTAAATGCAAAGCTATGCTAAGATGAAAGTATGGCTGTGATGCTAAAAGGCTGTGATTGCATAAGTTGATTGCATGTACGTTTGTGCGTTTTCGTGTGTATGCGTAGGTGTAGGAAACCAAAGCTTGGATTTGCACCGGCATTTATAGAGTCTCAGAAAGGATTCGATTGGCTGATTCAATTAATGGCCCAAATTAAGCTTATTCGAATGGACGGTGGAAGATTTTCGAAAGTGGAGAGGGAGATAGAAGGTTTCCCTTTTCCTTCAATTTCCGTCATTGAGATCCGAAGGGAAATTTCCATTTCGAAGAGTGAGTTTAGAATGAGTTAGAATTAAATAAAATATATTTATTTAATTTGTAAGTGAAGATAGATATGGAAACTCGCATAATTAAATAAATCATATTTAATTATGTTTTAGAAATGAATTTAGGGTGAGAGGAAAATATTAAATTAAATATTTAATATTTAATTTGAGGAAGAAGAGAATATTCCATTATTTGAATATTCAAATATTCAAACTTTAGAATGATATGATAACCAACTATAAATAAATTATGAAAATTTATTTAATTTAATTAAGAAGAATATGGGAAATGTCAATAATTAAATAAAGTTATTTATTTAATTAAGGTAGAAGAATTTAGAAAATGAACAATATAAATAAATAATTAAATTTATTTATATGTAGATGACTTTAGGGGAATTAATTAAATAAATCATATTTAATTAATTAACAAGCTTAACCATGACCATTTTTAGACGTATACATTTTTCCCCTCTTTGAAGTGATGTGTAAAACACATTGCTTCAAAGAAAATAAAATTTTTGCCCCTAATATGCTTTCGATACTTCTGCTGATGATGCCCCCTCGGGAGGTAAATTACGGATGACAGAGAGAGTGAGTTAGCTCTCGACAAATGATGAAAAAGAAATGTCCCATTTTGAAAAATAAAGTCAAAAGGCAGCAAACTTACCCTTGTTTGACCTTTAAAAGGTAAAAAAGGAGAAAGAGACAAGTCATTTGCACTTTTTAACTTGGTGAATACTGTAGCTCTGAGAGTGACCTTGCGATATGGAGATTCCTTATCATCACCATCGATTCGAGAGATCTCGTTGATACTAGAGGCCAGGAGCATACGGACCACTGGTGAGTCAATCTAACCTCTTGTGCTTTCGAATTTTGACGTTTTGAATCAAAATTTTATGTTTTTCCATGGATTTTATGTTTGAAAATGACGTTTGTGCACTTTTAGGATAGTTTGAGTGCTTTCAATAAAAATAGATGTGCTTAGGGTAAAAACAGTAGCGCATACAGGCTAGATGTTGAAAAGTTAGGAAAAACCAGTTTAGCGCATTCGATGAAAACAATAGCGCATATAGGGTGTCATTCAAAAATTTAGGAGTATGGCGCATATAGGAAAAACAGACACGCATATAGGGTATGATAGGAAAATTTAGGAGTAAAGCGCATATAGGAAAAACAAATGCGCATATAGGGAAAAACGTGCATCCAATGATTAAAGTAGCGCCTAGGTTGATTAAAGCTGCGCATATGGGAAAACGCGCATAGGGGGTCTGTTTGAGCGCATAGAGCGAAAAGAGTGGTGCATATGGGTTTTAGTGCATCTCGTGAAAAGAACGGCGCATATGGGTTGTAGCGCATATAGTCCACAGAGTAGCGCATATGGTAAAAATAGGCAGAATTGATGTTTTGATGATAATAATGCGAAAATGATGATGAATATTGCTTCCTTGTCAATAGATAAGTAAATTGTCATGTCATCATGCTGATATGGATAAAAATGATAGAATAATCGAATGATTGATTGATAACTTTGCTTCCTAGAGTAGAAAACAAAGAGTAATTGTCTGATAACTTTGCTTCCCTTGAATGAAAAACAAAGAGTAGATTGAACTGATAACTTTACTTCCTAGAGTAGAAAACAAAGAGTAGATGATTGATATGACTTCTGATAAATTTTCTTTCTGCGATAGAAAACAAATAGTAATTGATGGTAGAGCAGATTTGATATGATATCCAGCTAGATAGTTTGTGTATTGGTTTCCTTGATAGGATTGATTGTGTGATATGGGTCGTTGATTTGATGCATTGATATGAGTCATTCATATGGGTCTGATATAGTTCACTGATATAGGTCACTTGATATAGGTCACTGATAGATATGAGTCTAATTGATTTTGGTTGAATGATTGGTATGATTCTGATGAATTATCCTTGTGATGAAAATAAGAGGTTTTCAAAAACCTCCAGATTAGAGAGTGGCACTCAGCAGGATGGGATAGGATACTCGAGTTGACACCTGCTGACATAGCTTTGATAGAGACATGTGGTTTGAGATCCTTGTTGGCGATGCCACCGATTCGGGTCAACAGAGGTTTGTTGACGACACTGGCAGAGTGATGGCACTCAGAGCACAAGACCTTTCATATGCCGACTAGAGAGGTGATGGTGACTCCGAAGGACGTGTACAAGATATTAGGTATCCCAGTGGTTGGTGCCCTTATGTATTATGATCACAAGGAGCTTGGGGGTAAAGATGCTTTGAGGAGAGTGTACGGTGATGCACATATAGCTGGGTACTAGGTACCGTGGGCTGACTTTCGAGGATATCTAGCCTTGCCTGCAGTTTTGGGTGCATTCATTGTAGGTCTCCTTTGTCTGGATCGTCGGGCAAAGGGATTATCAGTGGGATGGGGCAAGATTTTGGAGCAGATGTTGCTATAGCCGTGGAGATATGCATGGGGGAGTTGCATGTTAGTGCATTTATATGATGATTTGCATCAGGTGGTGTACAGGGATTCTTCCAGTTTGTCGTGTGGTGTGACACTATTGCAGATCTGGGTGTGGGAGCATCTTGCTGTGACGAGACCGGTGTGCCCCAGAGTTAGGCCACTAGGTAGGCCCTATATATATACGTATGCTATGTTCCTTACCCAACCCAAGCTGGGCAAGGTGGATTACTGGAGATGACTGCTAGATGATATGGATACAGTGGTATGGTGACCATATCTTGATTGCGAGCCATGGGCTACAGATGATCTAGAGATGCCATTTGTATGCATTCCTCGGTTCCTGATAGGGCAGACTCCCTTTATTTTTGAGAGGTTTCTGGCGTTGCGGGTATAGAGACAGTTTGGATTTATGTAGGGGATGCCATAGGGGGTTGCACACTACGCCCAGAGCAGAGATGAGGCCGGATGGGGGCCATGTATTTTTTTATCAGATAGCGTATACAGAGTTCCAGTCATTAGCGCCTGAGGCATGGGATGACAGGTGAGACATTATTGATGCTGACATGTCTGATGAGTCTTCAGCATACTATCACACACATCCCTTTCCACGGTTTACCAATCCTGATGAGCTAGCACCCATTCTGGTAGCACCATAGCTAGGGGCAGTGAGATAGGAGGATGTGGTCGGCGGCGAGCAGGGAGCAGTTGGAGGAGAGGAGGTGGAGAGCGAAGATGAGGAGGAGAGTTCTGATGGGGATGATGGTGGGGAGGAGGGACAAGTGTTGGGGAGGTCGAGGCATGATATTCTGAGGGGTGTCTAGATTATGCGACGGCCGAGGACAAGGATTGGGTGACAGACAGTGATCTAGATGGGATCCTCATCTCAGCAGGGGCAGATAGCCACGCTTTAGGCCTAGGTGCAGACATTACAGGGACAGCAGGGACAATTGCAGAGTCAGCTGGTGCAGGCATAGGGATTCATTATACAACTTCAGGCACAGCTGGCACAAACACAGGCACAGGCACAGGCACAGGCACCTGCCCTAGACCCACAGTTAGCCCAGGTGATGACAGAGAGAGATGCCTTTAGACGGAGGGTAGTAGAGGCTGAGGGCGTTGCTCAAAGGCTGATGGGCATCGTAGAGAGTGCATCATTGTGGGATGCCATTGTAGAGGGCATGGAGATGGTGAGGGAGGTCGAGTATTATAGAGTCAGATACAAGGAGCTGTGTCCTCCTGATCATAGAGAGCCATTCCCACGGTCCCATAGCAGGACTAGGAGTAGATCATGGACACATACACAGAGCAGGGGAGTGACTGGGCCTCTGCGGGACCTAGACGTAGGTACTAGTGGCAGGCCACCTCCTTTCGGACCAGCTCCATCAAGGGCATCGACCAGTTAGCAGATATAGTGCACATATGTGTACCATTTTTGGAGCATGTATACGGAGTTTTGATCATATCTGATGTATTTTTCTTTGGACATTTGTATCATTTTTGATGAGTGATGATATGCAGCGATGATGATTTTGGATGATGTTTTGTGCATTTATGATATGATGATGTGATATGCATTTATTTTCATGTGTTATGGATTTTGGTATGCATTTGAATGAGTTAATGGCTAACATGATATGCGGGATGATTCGATTATGATGTTATTATTATGATGATGATGATTTGATAATGTGTACTAATGATGTCATGCAGGTGGATGACTTATGATGTGTATATGGAAATGTATGTATGGAATGTTTATTTTTTGGATTTTTCAATGCAGGTAAAAAAATGATAATATGATAAAAAAAATGAATGTTGTGTTCATGATATACATTATGAATTTTGTACGATAAAATGATATGATATGATGTAAAATGATATGAATACTGATAGGAAGTGAGATAAGTAAATAGTGATGTATGATAAAATGATGTGTGATGAAATATAATGATTTGTAATAAAAATGACATGATAAATGAAATGAATAATAATGGATGTATAATGATAATGAAATGGTGAAATAATGATACTGAGATGAAATAAATGATGATAATGATAATAAAATGAGATGATATGAATGAAATGAATGATAATGATAGTGAAATGATATGCTTTGATAATGATAATGATAATGATGTGATAAATGATGAGATGATAATGATAACAATACTTGGATGGAAATGACATGAATGAAATGATAAAATATAGGATATAAATGAAATGAATGATGATGCAATAAATAATAATGATAATGAAATACTGAAATGATGACAATGTAATGATAATGAATGAAATGATAATGATATGATAATGATATGATAATGATAATGAAATGATAATGATGGAATGACCATGAAATGATAATGATAATGAAATGGTAATGATAATGAAATGGCAATGAAATGATAATGATAATGAAATGATAATGATAACAAAATGATAAATGAAACGATAATAAAAATGCAATGATAAGATGATAATGAAATGATAATGAAAATTCAATGATAAGATGATAATGCGAATGAGATGATGATGAAATGACAATGAAAATGCAATGATAAGATAATAATGCTAATGAAATGATGATGAAATGATAATGAAAATGCAATGATAAGATGATAATGCTAATGAAATGATGATGAAATGAGAATTAAAATGCAATGATAAGATGATAATGCTAATGAAATGATAATGAAACAAATGTTTGCATCGTCCTCCACAAATAGTCCAAAGAAAATATGACAACCATTAACCTTTCAAAAACTCTAATGCAAATCCAATATGCAGTTATGTACAATGACCTAAAATGAAATGCCACTAAATGAAACTGACCATTTTGTTGAGCCTTTTGGCAAGCCTACTTAAATCATCATAGAGCATTTAAAAATGTTGGAAGTGTGTATAAGCATCAAAGGGGAAATTAGCACCAATGATGACCTGAGTATAACTTTCA
Organism: Sequoia sempervirens; assembly: GCA_007258455.2. Classification (NCBI taxonomy): domain Eukaryota; kingdom Viridiplantae; phylum Streptophyta; class Pinopsida; order Cupressales; family Cupressaceae; genus Sequoia; species Sequoia sempervirens. Next base: position 22,845 of record VDFB02326638.1, read on the forward strand.
TGATTTTTGATATAGCAAGTGAACACAAGCATCTAGGTATAATTGAACCGAGATGACCTGAGCATTTCTTGTGTGAACAAACAAAGACTAACTACCATCTGATGCAAATTTGGAACTGTCATCAATGATAAACTTTTGGAAAATCATATCTCACGACATACTTGCAACAGATAAATGATTAACCTCAAGACAACAGACAAAGAAAAATCATCCTCTTTCCTTGCCACTCTAGTTCAGTACATCATCGAGTGTGCTCTAGAGAAATGATATCGAAAATTAAACAACCATTGTTCAAAAATGAAATACTGTTATTCCAAACATTATTCAGATTATAGATCATCCAAATATGAGTCATGATAAGGTACGCAACTGAAAGCTACTGTGATATGGATCAATGATTGGATGTTTTGGTTTGATCTGGTAGTTTTTTTTTTGCGTGATTGGCTTCGATGTCATTGTCTCACTGTTTTGGTAAAACTTGAAAGTTGATTGCCCCCAGTATGCCCATGTTTTCCCTTGGTATTGACACAACTTGCTAAAATGAATATGTACAATTATCAAGCCATGGTAAGACGTTATCGCTTGGGGTAAATGATGATAGCATGGTGCTGGTGTGGCCCTAAGATGATGAAAAAGATGCATAAAAAAGAAGGCTGAAAAGTTAAGTGTAGAACATGAATTAATAGATGGAGAGCCTCAAATAGTGTCTGTTTTCCAGATTTTCACTATTTGTTTTTAGTGCATTTTTCATGTCAATAGACTGCCTGTTGCTAGGTTTTCACCCTATGACTTCTTTATCTTTTTCTTTTTCTTTTTTTTTTTTTTTTGCTGCTACCGAGATGCCTGTTTGCCAGGTTTTCACCAGGGTAACCATTTTTTCAAGACTTTTCTAATTTTTGTATTTCTTGGGACTTTTTTTTTTTGTATTTCTTAGGGACTTTTTCTTTTGTATTTTTTAGGACTTTTTTTTTATTTCTTCAGGACTTTTTCTGATTTTTTTTGTATTTTTTCAGGACTTTTTCTGATTTTTTTGTATTTCTTCAGGACTTTTTCTGATTTTTTGGTATTTTTTCAAGACTTTTTCTGATGATGATAACCGCTTTAGACATAATACTTTTTCAGGTGCATGTTGTTGATAGGTTCATCAAACAGGTCCCCTTCTGGCGTTGATAGCTTGTAGGCTCCTAAACCATATACTGCGATAACCACATAAGGACTTAGCCAGTTTGGATCAAATTTTCTTTTTTTTTCTCTGTCTTGCTGATTGCGTGGGTTTTCTTTCAGAACAAGATCACCCACCTGAAAGGTACATGGCTTTACTTTGTGATTATAGCTGCGAGACATCATCTGTTGATATGCATTTAAATGATCAGCTGCTTTTTGTCTCTTTTCATCTAGGAGTTCCAGTTCTTGGAGTCGGGAGATTCTGTATTCATCATCTGTTGTAAGACCTTTCAATGATACTCTAAGTGAGAGAATCTCAACTTCTAAAGGTAGTATGGCCTCTGCTCCATATACAAGAGCGAATGGTGTTGCTCCTGTTGGTGTGTGGATACTGGTTCTGTAGGCCCATAGAGCGGGATTGAGTTGAATGTGCCAATCCTTCCCTGAATCATTCAAAGTCTTCTTCAAAAATTTTAATATTGTTTTATTTGAGGCCTCTGCTTGGCCATTCCCTTGTGGATAGTAAGGTGTTGAATATCTATGCTGAATGTGAAATCTCTCACAAAGTTCATCAACATCCTGATTTTTGAATGGACGTCCATTATCTGTAATAATGGAGTTAGGAATGTCATACCGACAAATAATATAGTTGAGTATGAATGATGATATTTGTTTGCTGGTAACTTTAGTAAGAGGGACTGCCTCAATCCACTTGGTAAAATATTTTGTAGCTGTGATGATGAACTTATGCCTGTTCAATGAAGAAGGATGAATCTTGCCCACTAGATCTAACCCCCATTGAGAAAATGGCTAGGTTGGCGTGAATGGTTGAAGTTCCTGTGCAGGAGCATGAATGAGATTCCCATGAATCTGACATTTTGAGCATGTTTTCACAAAAGTGAATGATTCCCTCTCCATTGTAGGCCAGTAGTAACCCATTCTAATCAATTTCTTGGATAAGGTCAGTCCACTCGAATGAGTACCACAGATGCCACCATGAACTTCTTGTAAAGCTTTGTCAGATTCTTCACGTTCAAGACATCGTAGTAAAGTACCATCAAGACCATAGTGATAAAGGGTATCAGCGATAAGAGTGTAGTGAGTGGATTGGTGGATAAAATTGTGTTTTTGGTTACGGGATAAATCGGGTGGTAAGATATCGTCTTTGAGGTAGGCATAAATTTTTTTGTACCAAGGTGAATCGGGTCCTACCAAGTGGCAAATGATTTGGCTTTCAGGTGTATCATAAGCAGGTGTAAATGATTGTTCCACCAGAAATTCATAGCGATTATGAGTTTCTGGGAGTTGTAACAATGATGCGATCGTAGCCATGGCGTCAGCTGCTTTATTATCAAGCCTTGGAATTTGTGTCAATTTGATGTCCACAAAATATTTCTTGAAGTCATCAACCATCTTTTTATATGGTATGAGTTTGTCATCTTTGGTCTGATAATCGTCATTGATCTGATAAATGACCACCTGTGAGTCGCCATACACCTGTGATTCTGTAATTCTCCATTCCAGTGCTATTTTGAGTCCAGTGATCAATGCTTCATATTTAGCTATATTGTTGGTGCATGGGAACATCAGCCTATATGATCGATGAATGGTATGTCCTTGAGGGGTGATGAAAAGTATGCCTGCCCCTGATCCATGTCGAGTGAAAGAACCATCAAAATATAAAGACCATGGTTGTTTAGATTCTGCAGTAAAGACATCAACATCTGGAAATTCAATGTGCAAGGGATGATCTGCTTGTAGTGGTGCTTCAGCTAATTGACCAGCGATAACTTTTCCTTTGATTTCTTTGTGATCAACATAATGGATGTCAAACTCACTCAGAATCATTACCCACTTTGCTAACCTTCCTGTCAATGATGCTTTGCTTAACAAATACTTGAGTGGATCAATCTTTGAAACCAGATTGATTGTATGGGTTAACATATAATGCCAAAATTTCTGTGAAGCAAAGACTACTGCCAGACAAGCCTTCTTAATAGAAGTGTAGTTGAGCTCATGACTTGTCAGTGTTCTACTGATGTAGTAGATTGCACGTTCCTTTCCTGTAGAGTCTTCTTGCACTAGCAGTGCCCCCAGAGATGTTTCTGTTGCAACAATGTATAAGATTAGGGGTTTGTCTGGATTTGGTGGTATGAGAACTGGTGGAGTCATTAAATATTGTTTGATTTGTTGAAACACCAATTCACATTTGTCATCCCATTTCAAAGGAACATTTTTATGTAGTAGATGTGTGAAAGGTAAACTTTTGTCGGCCAATTGTGCAATGAACCTTCGTATAGACTATAGTCGTCCTTGTAGTGATCTCAACTAACTGATGTTCTTTGGTGGAGGCATTTCCATAATTTCCTATACTTTTGCAGGATCTACTTCAATTCCCTTTTCTGAAACAATGTACCCCAAGAGTTTTCTAGATTTGACCCCAAAAACACATTTCTTGGGGTTGAGGTGAACTTTGAATTTCTCTAATCTTGCAAATATTTTGGATAATATTTCAAGATGTCCTTCTTTGGTGTATGATTTTTCCAATATGTCATCTACATAATCTTCCATGAAGATATGCATCATGTCATGAAAGATTGTAGTCATGGCTCTTTGGTAGGTAGCCCTAGCATTCTTTAGACCAAAGGGCATGACGTTCCAACAATAAGTTCCCCATGGACATGTAAAAGCTATTTTCTCCTGGTCTTCAGGTGCAATCTTGATTTGGTTGTAGCTAGAAAAACCATCCATTAATGAATACATGGCATGGCTAGCTGTCAGATCAACTATGGTGTCGATGTTTGGCAGTGGGAAGTCATCCTTAGGACATACTTTATTAAGATCTCTGAAATCTGTGCATATTCTCACAGTTTTATCTGGTTTGGATACAAGAACAATGTTGGAGATCCATTCTGCATAGTCGATTGGTCTTATGAATCCCACATCAAGGAGTTTTCTCAGTTCTTCCTTAACCAATAATGCAACATGAGGGTGCATCTTTCTGAGTTTTTGTTTCACCAGCTTGGCCCCTGGTTTGATAGACAAGTGATGCATGATAAGATCAGGATCAAGACCAGGCATGTCAGCCTAAGACCATGCAAAATTGACTTGATTTTCTTTCAGGAATTCCATGAACTCTGGTATTTCTTTCTCTATCATTGATGCAGCTAACTGTAAAATTTTTGGTTTGTCGGAAGTCTCAAGATCGATAGCATTTGTGGGCTCAATCAAAATAGGCGATCACTCATGATAGTGCTCTAGGAGAGTGTCAAGATTCCCATCGTCTGGTGCCTCAAAGAGGTTTTCACCATCTGATACGCTCTTTATTTTATCTTTTGTTTGATCTAATACTGCCAGATTCTGGTTTTCACCATTAAATCTTTCTTTTTTGTTTTTACTTGTGCAACTAGGAGGCTTGACACTCTCTTGATCAAAAACTCTATGTCGAAAATCGCTGGTGGAACAATCATTTATATCCTCTACAGAAAGGAAGTTTATGATAGCTTCGTCACTTGGAAACATAGGTCTATCGATAGGTTCGGTTGAATCCCAATCAATGAGATCAGGATAAATTAAAGATAGCGGATCGTCAGGTTGTGTGAAATCGGCTATGGTTATAGTCATAATAGAGTGGTCCGTAGGATCCGAGGTATGATGTGGGTCAATGATGATACTATCCTCATGATAGTCTTGTTCGTTTAGATCTGACTCAACATCACTAGAATCATAGTCAATTTGTGGTTCAGATTCTTGCGGTTGGGACCCTGAACCTTGACCTTCAATTAGAGTTGGGGCGTACTGGTGTATTACATCAACCTCTTTGTCTCTCCAGAACTCATCATTGTAAATGGTGTCCCATTCATATTCAGCAAAGTTTGTGTCAGAATTGTTATCCAAGAAGTTCTGAACTGTTGTCAAACATGCTTCTCGTGAATCTGAGCCTTCTTGCAATGCGAAGACAGTGCCATGTAGTTGTTTGGATGTGCTTTCTTTGGAGTGAGTATCATAACCCAATCCATTTTTCTCTTTTGCAGTGAGTCCGCGGAGGTGAATAGGTTCAACTACTCCTTTCCTTTTTCAGATAGGACCTTTATCATAGCCCATCTTCTGCATGATTGAATACCCTTTTCCATATTTTTCCGTGGGTAATTTAACATTAAGGACTGCTTCATCTTCATCTTTATAGAGCTAGTTTATAATTTCTGTATCCTCGGGATTTTCCATGGAGAATTTTTCTTTGATGAATTGTCCATTAAATTTTGTGATTGGCTCTATTGGTGGTTGTTTTGATGTTGATGCTTCTGATATTTGATGTTCCCTGATAGACGGTTGTCCATGTGATTGAGGTGATGTAGGTAAATTGGCAAGACAAAGAGAGTATTCTCCAACTCCATGATCTTTGAATTTCATTTTTTTGTCAAAAGTATTGGTCAATTGACTGATTTGTGTGTCAATCTTTAGAGAAGTCCTAGCATGAGCTTCTCGATTGTTAGGGACCAAAGTATCTTGACTGGCTTTTATGGTGGCACAAGTTTGAATATTGGAATTATCAGCGGGTATCGTGATTTCCTGTCCATCATAAGGAAACTTAAGACATTGATGATAGGTTGATGGGATAGCTTGCATTTCGTGGATCCAAGGATGACCCAACAAGATGTTATATGCAAGATCACGGTCCAGTACTTGACAGAAAGTATTCTTTATAACAAGGCCCACTCTGATTGGCGGCATGATTAGACCCTTGGATGCTCTTTCTTCATCATCATAAGCTTTTATGGTAATCTTTCTTCTGAAATCAATGGAGTCCTCAGAAAATCCTAAAGCCTTAACCAACTTCATGGTACAAATGTTCAAACTAGCACTTCCATCTATTAGATCTCGTCTGATACGAAACTTGTGAACCATGACTTCTAAGTACAATGATGAATTATGGGGATGAGTTATGGAAACGTCATCTTTTTCAGAGAATGAAAGGCAAGTGGGTGAGGACAAGTGTCCTACCATGGCTTGAAATTGGTTCACATCCAGGTTAGTGGATACATTAGTTTCAACAAGGTCTTTTTCGAGAATTTCCTTATGGGCTGGGGAAATCTTCAATAGTTCCAGAATAGAAATTTGAGAGGGGGTTTTCCAAAGTTGATTGACCAAATCATATTGATGTTGAGGTGGAGGTTCAGTGGATTTTGAAGAGGCACCTTTTAAGACAACTTTAGCTTGCACTCTTGTTGTTGCGTTGACTTCTCTATATTCCACCTTCTTGTTGACTTTAATGACATTTACCCGCTCGTCGTCTGTGTAGAGATGATTGATTATATGATCATCATTGATATGATTCACATTTTTTTCAGAAGACTCACCCTTTTGATAATTGGGCAAAGGGTTGCGAAATGCTTGGTGGTCTGCGTTGGATTGTTGATTTCCTTCTATTGTAATGATGTCATTGTCGATTAAGTCTTGAATGGAATTCTTCAAGGCTTGGTAGTTGTTTGTGTGATGACCTTTGCACTGATGATAATCACAATAGTATGCCTCATTCCATGATGGAGGCTTTACACTGGGTTCAGAGTTTCGTTGAGGCGGCAAAGTAATGACATTTTTGGCCATCAACTCTTTGAATGTGGATTCTAAAGATTGTCCCAATGAAGTCAAAGTTCTTCTATTCGAGAAGAATGAAAATCTTTGTGGATTTGTATTCGAGGTGTTCCCTAAGGAATTGTGATTGTTATTGGTTCCTCGGTAACCTTGGTTGTTGGAATTCCCTTGATTGGGAGTAGAGTGTTGATTTATATTGTTCCTCGGAGGAGGAGGATTATTTCTATGATTTGCAATCGAGTTGACATTGTTGTTGCGAATGTTTGGAGTACTAAGGACGAATGGCTTGGTCAAGGCATGATTCGCATCAACAACACCATCATTCACCATATTTTTGTTGCGAGTCCAGAATTTGGACTTGTCCTGATTATTGTGATGGTTGGATGAGCTAGGATTTTTTTGTCATGTTTTATTATTCCTCTTTTGACCAAAGCATTTTCAATGGTTATGGCATCTTCAATCATTTTCTCAAAAGGAGGACAATGTAAGTTCAAGTGATAGCTCATTTCTGAATTTAAACTGTTAATGAAGGTAACCATCTTTTCCTTTTCAGGAACAGGACGTGGATATCTAGTGAACATTCTTCTCCATCTCTGAAGAAACGTAATAAAAGATTCGCCAGGTTTTTGTGCAACTTTGCAAAGATCTATCATGGTGATTTGGTTTTGTATGTTGTAGGTATATTGTGATATGAATAGGTTGATCAATTCTTCAAATGTCCTGATGGGAGGTGTAATCTTAGATAGCCATTCCATAGAGTGAACTCCAAGGCTCCTAGGAAACAATCGCATCAAGTAAGTGTCTTCATGAGCGAATTCCAATGTCATGTTTCTGAAGTCTCTAACATGATTGATTGGATCCGTTTTCCCATTATAGCGATCAAATTTTGGCATTTCACAATGCTTGGGAAAAGGAATCATGTTAAGACTTCTATCAAAAGGATAAGGACAAATGTCCTCCAGAGTATATTTCTTTGTGGTTGTTCCCCCTTGTAATTCTTTAACTTGTCCTTGAAGTGCCTTGATTTGTTGAGTCAAAGCACTAAGATCAGAAAGGGGTGTTTCTTCAGGTTTATTTTTCAAGTTTTTAGTATCAAAGTCATGAGGCAATTTAGCCCCTTGTTCGGATAGATAGCGAAAATATTTTTCCTTATCTCGCTACAAGATCTTTTCAATGGATTTATGGAATTTTGGATCTTGCTCAGCCTCTCTAAGACATTCCTCATCTTGTTCCTCATCACTATCTATCTGTGTTTTGTTCATGTCTTTGTATTGGTGGAACAGATTTTCTTCTCTGTTAGCCGTATCTTTGTCAAAAAATGGATTACGATTCATGATGTAAAGAGAATTGTTGCTTTCACCTCTTCTTGAACATTTTGAGTATGTCCTTCTTGTTGGATTTCGTCCTTCAATTTATTGAATTGGGATCTTGTGAAGATAGGCATATGATTTTGAAAAATTCCTCTAGACTTAGATCACGGTTTTGACAAGTGTGATGGGAATGATATTTTGATCTGATAAGATATGGAATCTTATGATATGATCAAGGATGCTCCTAATTTTTGATTGTGGCTTCCAATGATGAAGGATTTCAGAATCCTGTTGGGGAAGTTGAACCAAAAATTAGAAAGTTGTTTGAGAGATGCACTCTTAAAGTTTTGATCTTTGTTTTCAAAGAAAGATTCCAAAATCACTGAAGGATTTGATTTGGATGTGAAGGATATTTTATAGAAGGTTGTGGTATGTTGTCAAATTCAAGAGGTTGATTATGATTATGCCGTTGTGATAGAGCTAATCTCTGATAATAAGCTCGAGAATCTAAGGGATCTACAACATACTCATCAGTGAATCCTCTAACAAAGTCTTGGTATCTATGAAGAAATCCTCGGTAATGAAGCAAGACTTGTCGACTTTTGTACAATAATTTTCTCTTTTGCAACGTTTTCTTGTATCCTAACAGTTTCTTGCGTTTTCTGATCCTTTTAGACACTGATCTTTTGGGAAATTTTGTTGATTTCCAATCTCTAAGCATGGGAAAAGTATTGGGAATGTTATTGGACCAATGGTATGAAATTTTTTTGAGTGATTTCAATTGTTGTTCTCCATGTTCATTTTTGATGATCTCTTTATCTAGATTAATGTGATGGAAGACACAACAAACATTTTTGAAAACAGTTGTTCTTGAAGCCCTATACTAACATGAAGTGTTTGATCAAGAAAATGTTTTCAACAAATGTTTTCACAGGTTTTTGTACATCAAAGACAATTTAGACAGACTCACTCTTAATGCTCAAGTAGGTCATTCTAGTAATCAACAGCCCACATCTTAGAACTGCGTCGACTCACATAGCTGTGTCACCCTCGAAGGAACGCCTGTGTTTTTGTCTTTTCCAGGCGCGTACTCAGAGTTATGGAAGTGGATACCAGATCCCCTGAGCAAACAGTCCTTGGCAGTTATATGGTGAGTATCTTGGGGGCAGATTCTTCCCTCCCTTTGCACTGTGATTATTAGAATGTTCGGAAACTGACTTCGGCTGGCCACTACACTAGGTTCATAGTAAGGATTTTTTTTCGGTGCGGCAATAATAAACTCCCTTAGAAGACCTCCCAACCTTTAGAACAAAGGATTTGGGGATGGTTATCTTGCACACTACCGGCAAAAGAGGGTTTCCCCAGATTTGCTTTAAATTTTATAGTGGGGCGGAATAGCCTGGCTTTGGCTTGAACCCACTTGAGTCGTTCCCGTAGGGTGAGTACTTTTTCCCACTACGGCAGGCTCTCTAAAAGATGTAATTAAAGTAGTAAAATTCATGAAATTGAAAAGGAAAGTTTGACATTCTGATCACCCAGTTAAGGGGAGAGCATAAACCTATTGCCACAAACAAAGCAAACAAATGTTCATTTTAAAACCCAAATCACAATGATCTAATCTAAGTGAAGATATTGCTTCACAAAAACAAGTTCAATTTTAATTGCAAGATCATTGTGTGGTGACTATCCTAGATTGCTTCATTTTATCCAGATTTGTCTACCCTAGGATTGTTTCATTTTAAAATACAGAAAAAAAGAAAAAGAATTATGTCTGCGGAAGGCATCAGACTCAGAATTATGTATTTTTCTTACAATCCATATGCACCCAAACAGAAGCTATATGCGCCAGAACAGAAGGTATATGCGCCAGAACAGAAGGTAAATGCACCAAAATAGATGGTATATGCACCAGAACAAAAGCTATATGCGCTGGAACAAAAGCTATATGCGCCAGAACAGAAGCTATATGCGCCGGAACAGAAGCTATATGCGCCGGAAGAAAGATTTATATCCTCTTAAAACAGTTACTGTGTGCCAAAGGAAAGATTCTATATGTGCCTAAACAGTTACAATATGCGCCTAAGCAGTCACTATATGCACCTAAACAGTTACTCTATGCGCCTAAACAGTTACTAGATGCGCCTAAACAGTTACTGTATGCACTCCAGAATCTTGCAAAACAAAAATTCAAAAACCCCATATGTGCCGCATAAAATGTCGAATGTGCTTGAATGCCAATTTTTTTCTGAAAGTTGACTCCAGAACACGGAAACTGTCCAAAAAAACTTGCAGAGCATGTTAAATTCGTGGGTTTGAGCCCCATAGTGGGCGCCATTTTATGTGTGAGTGAAAAATGTATCAATGTAATTGAAATTCAAACACATATTAATAAAACATTAAATCAAGAAAGCTGAAAAAGAAAACAGAATAAGCAAACTGTGACTACAGCTTCCCCGAAATCATCTTATCTTTCTCTAACTCTAGCATTTTGTTGTTTTGAATGGCTCTCAGATCAGCAGATCAAGCTCAACAAAAGGATAGCTAAAGAACGAGATTTTAAAATGCACACTATGCTAAATGCAAAGCTATGCTAAGATGAAAGTATGGCTGTGATGCTAAAAGGCTGTGATTGCATAAGCTGATTGCATGTACGTTCGTGTGTTTTCGTGTGTATGCGTAGGTGTAGGTAACCAAAGCTTGGATTTGCACCGGCATTTATAGTCTCAGAAAGGATTCGATTGGCTGATTCGATTAACAGCCCGGATTAAGCTTGTTCGAATGGACGGTGGAAGATTTTCGAAAGTGGAGAGGGAGATAGAAGGTTTCCCTTTTCCTTCAATTTCCGTCATTGAGATCCGAAGGGAAATTTCCGTTTCGAAGAGTGAGTTTAGAATGAGTTAGAATTAAATAAAATATATTTATTTAATTTGTAAGTGAAGATAGATATGGAAACTCGCATAATTAAATAAATCATTTTTAATTATGTTTTAGAAATGAATTTAGGGTGAGGAAAATATTAAATTAAATATTTAATATTTAATTTGAGGAAGAAGAGAATATTCCATTATTTGAATATTCAAATATTCAAACTTTAGAATGATATGATAACCAAATATAAATAAATTATGAAAATTTATTTAATTTAATTAAGAAGAATGTGGGAAATGTCAATAATTAAATAAAGTTATTTATTTAATTAAGGTAGAAGAATTTAGAAAATGAACAATATAAATAAATAATTAAATTTATTTATATGTAAATGACTTTAGGGGAATTAATTAAATAAATCATATTTAATTAATTTAATTAAGAAGAATGTGGGAAATGTCAATAATTAAATAAAGTTATTTATTTAATTAAGGTAGAAGAATTTAGAAAATGAACAATATAAATAAATAATTAAATTTATTTATATGTAAATGACTTTAGGGGAATTAATTAAATAAATCATATTTAATTAATTAACAAGCTTAATCATGACCATTTTTAGACGTATACAGTGTGCAATTTATGATGTGATGATGTATGCATATGGATGTATATATGGATAATGCAGATGTTCATGCTTATGATATGATAATGCAATGTATGCTTATTCCTAGAATAATAAGATGCTTAGAATAACAAATCTATGTTATTTGAAAACAACTTAAATGATAATGATGATGCAATGGATTATGTTTTCCTTTTATTATGAGATGCTATGATAATGCAAAATGTATGTATGTTGATGATCTACGGATGTAGGATGGATGCATGATGATGTTTTTGTTAACTGTCATGATACCAGGTTAGCATGGAAAGAAGATAGAAGAAATAAGATGAATTGACCATTGATTTTGAAGATTGATTCAAAAAAGAGTCCAACAAGTCCATGATAAACCAAGACTTTATTAGATGTGGTGATGAGAGATGATGATGATGATTTGCTCATATCTTGGGATTAAGATTTTCTGTCATTCCCTATTTTTGATATAACACAGAGACATGATGCATTAAGGTATTAATAACTAGGACGACGTTGTATCTAGCATAATGGACTTTGACTCTGCAAATAGATAGGATAGTTATTGTTCACACCTTGACATATTGAAACCTTGTTGGAAATGTAAGTTAGAAGCTTAGAAAATATCGAACCAAATTATACGCAATAGTCAACAATCTACTCAAAACAACTTCCCTACACACAACTAAGCAAGTATGCGCCAAGATTATTTTACAAGAATACCCAAAAGCACAATAAATGAAAGATAATGATCAATTTCCCATTCCTTTCTCTCTAAATCGTTGACACATCATAGAGAGGTCCTCAGAATGGGTCATTAAGATAAATCATAAGAAAATATCAAAGACAAATAGTCAACATTATCTATATCTCTTGCCAATTTAAATATAGCTAAGGTGATTTCTGATGTTGATGTCCATCACATAAAGGATTCATCCTAGGACATGTTTATCGGATGTTCTGATTAGGATGAGGTGTGTGATAAGACACTAATACAAACTTCACTTACTTGTTTACCTTTGATCCAGATTTTAGATTTTGACACTTAAGTTCTCACTTTACGACTTACGATACTTCTTTTCTATTTGTTTTTCCAAAGGTTGAAGATGACGCTTGGTTTATTATGGATGAAGGTTATTGCGGGTGAAAGCAAGATGAGATAAGTGGTATTGGGTTTTTTGGTATATTTTAATGTTTTTGACGTTTTTGCAATGTTTTGAGGTTGTCTTTGATCTTTTTGAAAGTTTATGTGAATGTTTTTGGATTTTTCTAAGTTTTCCAATGTTTTAGGATTTTCTAATTTTTTGAATGTTTTGAGATTTTTGAGTTTTCAACCAAGGACCCAACCTAAAAGACTATCCTTGAGACCTCGGTGGTTGATCAAAGACTAGCCTCTCCTACGTTATACACGTAGAGACCACATAGTTCAATTGCCTCAACTTATTGCCTATGAGGAATGAATAGTTGATGGAATGTCAATTTATTATGAAAGACTCCTAAAGGACTGACCTAGGGTGTCTCAAGGGCACATAAATGATGGCCTTTCCTACATTCAAGCTCAGAGACTCACAATTTGACATGGTGTTGTTTTTGGATTTTTGATGTTTTGACTTTTTTAGGGATTTTGATGTGTTTTGGATGTTTTGTATTTTGACTTTACAATTTTTTGACTTTTTGGATTTTAGTTGTATAGGATTTTTGATGTTTTTGGATTTTGATGATTTTGCATGCATTTTTAGATTTTGATGAGGTTTTATGATTTTTTTGGGATTTTCGATGAGATTTCCAATAACCTCAAGATACACAAGAACCCAGTCTGATTCAGAATGAATTTCCCCTAGTGTTATGCAATAGACTACCTCAAGATAGGCAGGACAAACAAACCTTGGGAATATGCCAAGTAGTACTAAAGGGGAATACGATACTTGACAATATCAAGCTATGATACAGACACAAATGGGTGATGGAATAAATAGGATGAATGATGCGATTGATGGATGTGATGCAAAGAATGATAGGATAAAGAGCCAAAGAATATATGGAGGTGCTTTATTTATGCAAGGCACTTGTTTGCCAGGTTTTCACCAAGGTACTTTCCCAAAACACCATCAAAGTGGTTTTCACTATAGGACAATTTTTTTTCTTTACTTTTTCAATCCTTTTTATTATTTTTTTGGATTTTTGATGTGTTTTCTATTTTTTTTGTATTTCAGATTTACACCCTTCAAGCTTAGGCATAATTTTTTTAAAGATGCATGCTATTGGTTGGTTCTTGCAAGGGTTTACCTTCAAGCGTTGATAATTGATATGCTCTTGATCCATAGTTTGTTGTGATGAAAAAGGCACCTAACCAATTAGGCTCGAACTTTCCTTTACTGTCCTAATCTAGAATATTTTTCTAATTTTTCTTTAGAAAAAGATCCCCTACCTAGAAAGACAAAAAAAGACAAACACTTGATCTTCTTGTTATAGCTCCATTTTAGTCAGTTTTGGTATACTTGCAAGTGATTAAGGGCATCAATATGACGCTCATCCAAGAATTCTAGCTCATTTAGTCAAGATACTTTGTATTCTTCATAAGTGATCATATTTTGTAGTGACACTCGCGGTGATGGAAGATCAACCTCAATAGGCAGGATGGATTTTGATCCATTGAAAAGGAGAACGGGGTTGCACTTACAGGTGTGCAGATACTGGTTTGATAGGCCCAGAGGATGAGATTTAACTGTAGATGCTAGTCATGGCCAACTTCATTGATTATTTCCTTTGGGATTTTTAGAATGTTCTTATTTGTAGCCTTGGCTTGACCATTGCCCTGGGGGTACTATGGGGTAGAGAATTGATGTTGGATGTTGAATCATTGACATAGCTCTTTCACATCCTAATTATTGAAGGGTGTTTTGTTGTCTGAGATAAGGGCTTGTGGATCACCATAACGGTAGATGAGGTAATTCAAGATAAATTTGGAAATTTTATTCCCCATTATGTAGGTCATAGGAATGGATTCAACCCACTTAGTAAAGTATTCAGTGGCTGTTATGATGAACTTTTGGCCAATAGATGAGGTGGGGGTAATTTTTCCTAAGAGGTCAAGCCCCTACTATGAGAAAGGACAAGGTGTGACCATTGGTTGTAACTCCTAAGATGGAGCATGAATAAGGTCTCCATGTTGTTGACACTGGACACACTTCTACACATACTTATGGGCTTCTCTTTCCATGGTTGGCCAATAGTACTCATCCCTAATAGTTTCTTAGATAAAGTTATACCACTAGAATGGGAACCACATATGTCATCATGTACTTCTATTAAGGCGGTCAAGGCTTCCTCTTGGTTAAGACATCATAATAATTTACCCTCGATGCTTCTATAGTATAAGGTATCACCTAGGATCATGAATTGGGATGCCTTTTTAACAAAGGTATTTTTAAGGTTGCGGGTGATATCGGATGGGATGGTTCCTCTGTTAAGGTAGGTGAATATATAATGATACAATAGGGATCTAGGACCAACGATGACACACACAAATTTAGATTCATGGATTTTGAAAGTTGGTATAAGAAGTTGTTCTACCAAGAATTTGCATTGAAGGATGTTGTGTGGCATGTTTAACAATGATCCAATTGTTTCCATAGCATCTGCTGCTCAGCTGTTCATGCAAGGAATTTGCTCAAAATTTATATCAATGAAAAGGTACTTGAGATTCTCTACCATCTTCTTGTAAGGAGTGAGCTTCTCATCCTTGGTTTGGTAGTCATAATTGACTTGGTTGATAACCAGTTGTGGGTCTCCATAGACTTTCATCTCTTGTATCTGTCATTGAACTGCTATCCTTAGACCCATTATCAGAGCTTCATACTCAACAATGTTGTTAGTACATGGAAATGATAGCTTGCATGACTTTGGAATGCAATCTTCTTGATGATTGATAAAGATGATACTCTCCCTTAATCCGTGTTGGGTGAATGATCCATCAAAGTACATCTTGTAAGAAAAAAATTGGTGCATCTCAGAGAAATCTCTAAGAATAGTAGTGCCTTCGGTTACTTTCATTTCGATTTGGTTGCCTCAAAGACACGTACAACTATGTCCTAAAGCGGAAACAAACACAATTTATTTCCCACATTGATCCTTCTGAGAGAAGCACATGTAAATTCAACAGTATGCATTAACAGATTCTACAACAAGAATCAACAGACATGAAAGATAAGACAAAAACCAGAACAAATAGATTTATGTGGGGAAAATCCTTTCAGATAAAAAACCCCACACTCCAAAGATCGAGCCATTGTATTATTCAACAACAAATGGTTACAATAAAATTTTAGGCTCATAGCCTTTTCAGAGATTACATCTTGTTCATTCTGGATACAACCAGTAGCAAGTAATCACTCAGAACACAGGAGAGAGTTCAGCAGCATAACCCTTCCTCTGCTTCGGCCTCATGGGCCTGGCCTTTCAGCCAGCCACTCATCTCTCTCTCTTCTTCTCTTCGGCTCTTAGACTCAGTCTTCTTTTTCTTTAGAACGTCCAATGCATACATATATGCATTCATTCTCAATGGCCTCTGTGAAATGGTTTGCTTCCAACTGTCGGATCACAACTATCGAATCAACTAGCTCAACATCGTAGATGTTCCCACTTCCTTGCATAGAAGATAATACATCTAGGTCACACCACGTAGGACAATCATCCAAACGGTCAAGGACGTTCAACTTGTGTTGGTATGTCGGTGAGACACTAACCATGTCTCCTTGATGCCAACACAACCAGTATTCGATATCGCGAAGAGTCATCCCTATTGGCAAGAGGTTACATCGAGTCCAGAGAGCTATCGCTAAGACTTTGTCATGTTGCCAAGACCTCACACCAAAGATCACAAGGTATTCTGAAGAGTTCATCAGTCGACAAGACTATCGCTCTTCGCCCAGACATTACACCGAAGTCTTCAAGTCACATTGACCTCAGCATTCTCATCGGCGAGACAATCGCCATTCGATGAGACATCATACCAAAGTTCAAAGGTCATATCGATGTTAACTTTTCCATCGGCAAGACACCCGCAGTTTGCCAAGACTTCATATTGAAGTCTTCAAGTCATGCCGACGTGAGTATTCCATTCGGAGAGACAATCTTCTTTCGCCAAGACATCACACCAAGCTCTTCATGTTATGCCGAAGCATTCGATAGTCTGCGAGAGTTATCGCTTTCGCTGAGAAATCATACTGAGCAACCAAGTCTTACTGAGTTGGCAAGACTTTTGTCTTTTTCCGAGACCTTTCACCGAGCGCTCATGTCTTACCGAGTCGGAAATACATTTGACCTTTGCCAAGACCTCATACCAATCGCCTTGAGCTACTCCGATGACTTCAGTTGATCCCTATTGGCATGACCTTCTATTCTCGCTGGGACATCTTACCTAAGCCCTTGTGTTAGCCTAATGACCTATCGGTGAGACTCTCTTCAGTCGCTGGGACTTCATACCGAGCGATCAAGTCACCCCAAAGACCCCAGTCACTGTGAGTCTCCCTGACACCCGATCACATGTAGCTTTGTCGGCCAAACTTACCGCTGTCACCAAGAGGTCATAGCAAACCCCTTTCGTTACCCGATGACTCCATATGTCTGTTGGTGAGACATTCACACATCGGTAAGACTTCTTACCGAAGAAAATGGGTTACACCGATGACTCCTTTTTCCATAGGTCTCCTGGACATCTGCTAGACACCAACCTGTCGGCTAGACATCTCCTAGTCACCAAGACTTCATATCGATAGGCGCAAGTCATGCCGATTACCACATCGGCCAGACAGACCAAAGGTCACGCTGATATCAGCAATACTTCCTATTGTCACTGAGACATCATTCTGACAGTCCAAGGTTACACCAAAGGTTTCAGATGTCGATCGCCAAGACATTTAGGAGGTCATAGTGATAGTTCAAGATCTACTAGTAGGTTGGCCATACTTCTCCTCAGTCTCACTGAAATTTCTCACAAGAAGTTTCATCTTATGGGATTGAGGCACACAATTCTAACAATCTGCCACTTGACGAAGATCACACAGGCACCTCCAAAGCAACCAGAGACTAAGATCACACTAGCTCCACCAGTTCAGACCCCATAATACTCAAGACACCCAATCAACAATATTCCATAGATAACAGTCCAAGGGACAATCTGCAACAAAGACCAGGCATCCAACTGCAACTTACTGTCCAACAAAGCAACTGATCACAGCCTTCCAGGAAACCACATACATCTCAAACATGCTCTCATGCTCCATCAAGAATTCTACTCCAACATCCAAGATGTCCACCATTCAGGCAACAATCCCGTCATCTTCCAACATGCCACCTGTGGAAGAAGGATACAATGCCAAGGTGTATAAGCACCATTCCAACAAACACAAGCAAAAGATCCCAGTGATACCATCAACAAGATACAGCTACCACTTCACTATGCTCAAATTCTATACAGAAGCAATATCAACTTCAAAGCTTCAATTAGAACACAATCATGAAGTCTTATCCAGAAACAAGATACTAAACATTAGCTAGAACAACAATCAGACTGACTGCTTCCATCCAACTGATAAACCCACATGACTATAAATAGCACCCATGGCTTGTGATATTCCATCCAATCTCACATACCTTCAAGGTATCACCATTAGTAAAATTCTTCCAATCCATTAACAACAAATACAAGTTCTAGTGTCAACTAGTCGAAGAAGACAAGACACATACAGGAACTCCCACTACCTGAGTAATCCAGAAACATCACAAGTCTACCAATAACAACACATAGAAAATGTAATCATGTAGTACCAAGGAAATATCCACAATGATATGCACAACCTACAACAACCCACTACAAGAAACATTTCTTTCATCACAAACCTTCACGGCCACAAAGAGAAACTCTGCACATCATCTTCCTGTAGAACATCCTCCTACATACACTTCTAACAGCTAGCTGTGTCAAGAATGATCTTATTCACATCCCAAAAGAAAGCCTTAACAACATCCATCCGTTCAATCACCAAGATCAAACCATCTTTAAAAACAACATGGATGTAAGCATCTCAAAGAAGATCAAGCTAGTTCATTCCCCATTTCAGGAAAACAACCCATACAACATCTCCCACCAATTCTCATTAGCAACAAGGAGATAAAACAAAACTATACAACTTCCACTATGAATCCTCCAGAACCATTAGACAACAATTCAAGATCCATATCATGAAAGTGAACTTAATAAAACACATTTGAAAAATATAATGGGCCAAATACCTTTCAGATAAACTGTCGAGTAGACCAAGAGTGGGAACGAGAAAACTACTTCAAGATATACAAGTCATCATGACTAATTCAAGAGAAATATCCTCATAGGTCTCTTATTGAACTCACATTCAACCAAGGTGTAGGCTTCTCGGAATTTTTTGCTAAAAGACTTTAACAAGAGTAACAAGCAACAACACTTCTCTCACAAGAGAAAGACAACCTCACCTTATTCTTCATGTATCCATGAGTACTAGCAACCGATCATCTCATGCTAAACTTCAACTGCATTATTGCACTATCACAAAGTATCAAGCAAATAATCAAAGCACTCAATACACAAAGAATTACCAGACCATTGTCAAAGCTCCAATCATCTGAATCAGGAACTTATCATGCCATCATGATCTACTCATACCCATAGGAGATCCCATGCTTCAAGTGACTTTTCCATTGTCTCAAGTACAATGCACAATGCCAAAACTCCAATGCACAAGCAAGAGTATACCAGGACATAAAGCAAATAGACTCAAAATCAACATCACCTGTCAAGCACCACCAACACCTCAGCCTAAGACTCCAAGCGTCCTCCATGGATCCAAGATGTTGTACATCTTCAAATAATGTCCATGCAAATGCGAAAGAACCCTTCTGCTAGCAACAGGATCAAAGGGCTCCCCATTGAAAGATCTGCAACACTAAAGAAGACCATTCACCACCATGTGATGAACTGACAGTCACTACTAAAGCTCTCACTGAAACGTGACAGCCGAGCTCTCCAAGCATCATGACCACCTACTTTAGGTTCCCATAACTGACTATATAGGTACTCAATAGTATCCATCCTCTCATATCAAAGCACCACACCAATGCACAAGTGACCATAGACAAGGCCAACTAACAAGTTTGCACCAACAATGAATCAACCTCGTGGATATAGACAGTCCACTTTCGAGTTGTCTCACAACAAACATGTAGGTAATGACAGCCCACAACATTTCACAACCTGTAGATCATTCAAAAAAAACGTGCAAACCCATCATCACATTGCAAATGCAAACTTGAGATCTCAAAGAGAATAACCACATAGACAACATGACTCAAACACCAGATCACGCCAAATCTAATTTGCCAATCATGTCCACAACAAGCACCATAATCAAGGAACCCACAAGCACCACCACAGGAATGTTGAGTGACGAATCACGTACTAACTCTCTCATGCAGAGAAGAAATCATACCTCCTCAAACCATGCACCAAGCATGCATGCAGAACTACAACTATCTCATCCAACAACACCCCAAAAGGCCAATGTCTAGACAATAGCTTAACAGCAACTCCACATGGTCACAAGTTTTGCTTAACCGTATAAAACCTGCAAAATCACAGAGCCATGCAAGTACAAAAAATCCTTAGAAAGGAAAACAACAGTTCAGGAGAATCCAGGTCCCTTTCAGACCAAATCTAAAACCACCAACATGTACATGCATCCGAGAAAGAGAAAAGGCTATTTTAGAAGCTTGCAAATCATCTAATGATTAACTCCATAGCCTTCAAACATTCGAGGTTAACAGGAAATAGTGCCTTCCAACACCAGGAACCACCATCTAGCATAAGCACTCTCTTCCATGACTGAGAAACAACCTAGGCTTCTTCATATCATGTAGGAGCCTGACACACAGACGCCCAATATGAAAGCTTTACTGCTACACAGCCACAGAGAAAAGAAATCCACCTCATACTCCAAGGTTATACCGCTACCAGCTAGGAGACATAGATCACAACATGACCAACTCCCTTTTCCATCTTGTCCATCCTTCAAGCTGCATTTTGTCTCAAAATACCACAAGGCTTCCACTCATCAAAGGATCAATACATCAGTCCATTCCTCCAGATTTCTTCCAGCCCATCAAGCTAAGAAATCTTCACAGGAGAAATATCCAGAACCAACAACTAGAAGAAGGCTCTAATACCACTTGTAAGGAAAAATTTGGTGTATCTTAAAGAAATCACTAAGAACAGTAGTGCCTTCGGTATCTTTCATTTCGATTAGGTTTCCTCAAAGACACGTACAACTATGTCCTAAAGCGGAAACAAACACAATTTATTTCCCACATTGATCCTTCTGAGAGAAGCACATGTAAATTCAACAGCATGCATTAACAGATTCTACAACAAGAATCAACATACATGAAAGATAAGATAGAAGCTAGAACAAACAGATTTACTTGGAGAAAATCCTTTCGGATAAAAAACCCCACACTCCAAAGATCGAGCCATTGTATTATTCAGCAACAAATGGTTACAATACAATTTTAGGCTCATAGCCTTTTCAGAGATTACATCTTGTTCATTCTGGATACAATTGGTAGCAACTAATCACTCATAACACAGGAGAGAGTTCAGCAGCATAACCCTACCTCTGCCTTTCAACCAACCACTCAGCTCTCTCTCTTCTTCTCTTCGGCTCTTAGACTCAGTCTTCTTTTTCTTCAGAACATCCAATGCATACATATATGCATTCATTCTCAATGGCCTCTGTGAAATGGTTTGCTTCCAACTATCGGATCACAACTATCGAATCAACCAGCTCAGCATCGTAGATGTTCCCACTTCCTTGCATAGAAGATAATACATCCAGGTCACTCCACATAGGAAAATCATCCAAACGGTCAAGGATGTTCAACTTGTGTTGGCATGTTGGTGAGACACTAACCGTGTCTCCCCAATGCCAACACAGCTAGCATTTGATATTGCCAAGAGGTTACATCGAGTCCAGAGAGCTATCACTAAGACTTCATCATGTCACCAAGACCTCACACCGAAGATCACAAGGTATTCCGAAGAGTTCATCAGTCGACAAGACTATTGCTCTTCGCCCAGACATTACACTAAAGTCTTCAAGTCACATCGACCTCATCATTCTCATCAGCGAGACAATCGTCATTCAATGAGACATCATACCAAAGTTCAAAGGTCATATCGATGTTAGCTTTTCCATTGGCAAGACACCCGCAGTTCGCCAAGACTTCATACCGAAGTCTTCAAGTCATGCTGACGTGAGTATTCCATTCGGTGAGACAATTGTCTTTCACCAAGACATCACACCGAGCTCTTCATGTTATACCGAAGCATCCGATAGTTGGCAAGACTTATCGCTTTCATCGAGACATCATACCGAGCAACCAAGTCTTACCGAGTTGGCAAGACTTTTGTCTTTCGCCGAGACCTTTCATTGAGTGCTCATGTCTTACCGAGTTGGCAAGACATTTGACCTTCGCCAAGACCTCATATCGATTGCCTTGAGCTACTCCAATGACTTCAGTTGTATCCCTATCGGTGTGACCTTCTATTCTCGCTGGCACATATTACCGAAGCCCTTGTGTTAGCCAGATGATCTATCGGTCAGACTTTCTTCAGTCGCTGGGACTTCATACCAAGCGATCAAGTCACCATGAAGACCCCAGTCACTGTGAGTCTCCTTGACACCTGATCACATGTAGCTTTGTCGGCCAGACTTACCGTTGTCGCCAAGAGGTCATAGCGAACCCCTTTCGTTACCCTGATGACTCCATATGTTTTTCGGCGAGACATTAACACATCGGTAAGACTTCTTACCGAAGCAAATGGGTTACACCGATGACTCCTTTCGCCATAGGTCTCCCCGACATCCGCTAGACACCAACCTGTCAGCCAGACATCTCCTAGTCGCCAATACTTCATATTGATAGGCGCAAGTCATGCCGATTACCACATCGGCCAGACAGACCAAAGGTCACGCCGATATTGGAAAGACTTCCTATTGTCGCCGAGACATCATTCTGACAGTCCAAGGTTACGCCGAAGGTTTCAGATGTCGATCGCCAAGACATTCAGGAGGTCACAGTGATAGTTCAGGATCTACTAGTAGATCGGCCAAACTTCTCCTAAGTCCCACCGAAATCGCTCACAAGAAGTTTCAGCCTGTGGGATTGAGGCACACAATTCTAACACATCTTCCATTGATCTGTTGTATTGAGAAGGAATACTGATTCATCAGGGAATTTAGATATCAAAGGGAACTTCTCTACATAGAGAAGTACTTCTTCTAGTCGGTCTATGATCACTTGTCCTTTGATTTCCTTGTGCTCTATGTACTCTATGTAAAATTTGGGCAAGATCATTACCTATTTGGCCATTCACCTAGTGAGAGTTGCTTTGTATAATAGGTATTTCAATGGATTGATCTTTGCAATAAGCTTGATTTGATGTGACAACATGTAGTGTCTAAACTTTTGTGAAAAAAACCCACTGCTAAGCATGCTTTCTCAATGGATGAATAGTTCATTTCATTGGCCACCAAAGTCTTGCTAATGTAATAGATAGCTCTTTCCTTTCCGTTTTCATCATACTGTGCTAGAAGAGCACCTAGTGTTGCTAATATTGTTGAGATATATAGGATCAATGGTATGTTTGGTATCGATGGCATGATCACTGGAGGTGTCAATAGGTATTCCTTGATCTACTAGAAAGCTTTATCGTACTTCTCATCCCACTTGTAATTTATTCCTTTATGGAGAAGATGCGAGAAAGGGTGGATCTTGTCTGATAACTATGCTATGAACCTTCTGATGGATTGCAACCTTCTTTGTAACCCTCTCACTTGTTTAATGTTTATGTTGGTTCTATGTCTAAGATGGATTTGAATTTT
This sequence comes from Sequoia sempervirens, assembly GCA_007258455.2. NCBI lineage: Eukaryota > Viridiplantae > Streptophyta > Pinopsida > Cupressales > Cupressaceae > Sequoia > Sequoia sempervirens. Next base: position 46,388 of record VDFB02326638.1, read on the forward strand.
TCTAGATCAATTTCTATCCCTCTCTATGATACAATATATCCAAGAAGCTTCCCCGATGTAACCCCAAAGACACTTTTTCGGGTTTAGTTGTACCTTATACTCTTCGAGCTTGTTGAAGATGGTTCCCAAGACTTCTATGTGCTCACTCCTTTTCTTTGATTTGGAAAATGTATTGTCCACATAGTCTTTGATTGTTTTTTGGATCATGTCATGAAAGATAAGGGCCATTTCTCTTTGATAGGTTTCTCCTGCATTCTTCAACCCAAATGGCATCATGTTCCAACAATATGTTCCCATGGACAAGTGAATGCAGATTTATGTTGATCATCCTTGGCGATCATGATTTGATCATAGCTTGAAAAACCATCCATGAGTGATAGCATTTCATGTCCAGTTGTTAAATCCATGATAGTACTAGGATAATCTATTAGTTCAATAAGTCTGATGTGAAGAAGCTTTTGTAACTCAAGTTTCACCAATATTGATATCTTAGGGTGCATCTTTCTTAATTTTTGCTTCACTAGTTTGGCTTCAGGATAGACTGCTAAGTGATACACAACCACTTCTCGATTGATCCCTAGTATATCTATGTATGGCCATGCAAAGATAGCTCTTCAATCTTTCAAGAACGCTACTAGGTTTTTCTATTCTTCATCCAACAAGGATTCAACATAGAAAGTGATTTTGGATGTTTCTTTTGTTCCCACATTGACTAGAGAGGCCTTTTTCTACTAGAACTGTTGAATTCTCTGTTTATATTTCACTAAGGCGGAGATTGAATCCCTCATCCTTAAGTTCCTCAGAGAGGTTTTCACCCTATAATGCATCCTTTCTTTTTACTATTTTAGGATCAGAAAGTGTCATAGTGTGGTTTTCACCCAAAGATCAGCATGTTAGTTGCATGTTGTCAATTTTGCAACTAAAAGATCCAATCATCTCCCCATAGTACGACCCTATGTATAGCACTATATCAAAACCAACTTTTTTATCTACCCATGGTAAATTTTCATGGAGTCCCATGAATTTTGAGATCACTTCATCATTTTTGAATAAATATAGAATCGGTGGTCCTTGTTGGTCCTAGCTAATGAGTTGTGGGTATACTAGGCTTATTTCAGTTGGTTGATCGCTCAGGGTGAAGGATGTTGTGGATATCATGAAGAGAGAGTTATTCTCAAATAGGTTAGAAACATCAAGGGGGAAGTCATCTAGGGTAGTATCACATGATGTTGGTAACCAAGAGGAAGCCTCATCCCATTTAATGAAAGTACTTTTTCCAAGAAGGGTAACCTTGCTAGTGGTATATCCTAGGACGAGATTCTTTGGATGTTTCTCAAGAACGATGGGTTCTAGCAAACCATTGTCATTTTTTCCTAGTTTCTCATTCTTGTTATAGCCCCATCTTGTCATTAGCTACAAGCCTTTGTTGTCATCTTCCATGGGAAGAGAAGGGACGGGTCATTCATCTTGATAGAGTGGTTTAGAGACATCCTCCTCATTAATATCTTCTTTGTTCAAATTCCCCCACTTGGTGAATGTGGTATCTGCCATCTTGATTGTTTTGGGAACTTTATTGATAAGTGCAAGTTTCCCATGATATTTTGGAGAAATAGGTAGCTCCCCCAACACAAAAGTATCCTTCATTAGTTTATAGTTCCCACAACCATCATCTTGGATCACTGCTTTGATATCGAGAATGTTATGCACAATGGGAAATTTCATTTCTAAGGTAGATGCAAGGTATGATGGGTCAACAAATGAGGAAAATGGTGTAGGCCCTTCATCATTTCTAGGGATTTGGGGTATCTTGTAAAACTTGGCGTCAAGGTTTTTAGAGTAGTAAAAGGGTTTAGGATCTCCATGGATGGTAACTTCACTGCCCTCAAAAGGAAACTTTACACATTGATGATAGGTCAAAGCTATTTCTTTTAGAGCATGGATCCATGGTCAACCAAGCAGGATGTTGTAGGGGAGATCAAGATCTAACACTTGGCATGTAGTTTCTGCAATGACGGGTCCTACTTGGATGGGTAGTACAATGATGCCTTGTGATACACGCTCCATCTACTGAATAACCCAAGTTTTTGATCAATTGAAGGATGAAAATGTTTAAACCAACGCCTCCATCTACTAAGACTCTTTTAACCTTGTTCTTATGAATAATGACCTCAAGGTGCAAAGCATGATTGTGAGATGGTTGTGATGGTAGGTCTTGTTCTGAGAAGGTGAGAAGATGATTAGTGATATTCCCTACCATATCTTGAAACTACTCTGTGTCAATATCCTCAAGGAAAGATGATAAAGACAAAGATTTCTCTAAGATTTCCCTATGTGCGGGGGATAGCCTCAATAGTTCTAAGATAGAAATTTGTGCAGGGGTCTTCTTAAGCTGATCTAGGAGACTGTACTTGCTAGGGTTTGATGTAGGTAGAGTAGTTTGTTCCCTAGATTGAGACGGGACTCCTTGAATGGTGACATTTCCACATCATGTGGTAACTCCACACTCCGCACTAGGCTCTTTGATGGTGACGACGATGATGACACTATCATAGGAAGTGACTACATTGGAATAGGTGTGTTGTGCATTTGTGTAATCCTTAGCTTTTCCAATGTTGTTTCCTTTGCTATGACCTGACATAGGGTTATTATATATTTTAAGATCCTGATTGCCGGTTGGTACCTCAACAGATATGTCTCATTTTTTAATAAGATCTTGGATAACATTTTTGAGCCTCATGCAGTTCAATGTTTTGTGTCCTTTGATTTTGTGAAAGTCACATAGATCTTTTTCTTTGTATTAGGGTGGCTTATCTTGTGGTTCTTGGTATTTTTCAAAATTGGGAAGCATTAATCAAGTTTGAATCTACCAATTTCTTCATGATAGTCTCAATAGGTTTTGAAAACTGTGTGTACTTGCGTTTTAGATAGTTGTTCTTGTTGGGGGTTCATCTTTGTTGCGTTTTAGTGTTATTGATCTGATTGTTTTGGGATGGTGTTTTTTGTTGGACAATTGGTTGAACGTTAGCTATTTGATTATTGTTTGGCCTAGGAACACTTAGGAAAACCTTATCATCTACCATGCCATCATTTTTTATGTTCTTGTTCTTATCCCAAACACGAGGCTTGTTGTTTGATGGGCAGTTGTCTTTGTAGGCTTGAGTATTTCCCTATGAGATTAGAGCTCTCTCAATGGTAAGGGATCTAGGGACAAGCTCGTCATAAGAGGTAATGCACTGCAAATATTCAAGTAGAAGGATAGATCTAGATCTATATTTGCTATGATAATCCCCACTTGTTGTTCATTGGGAATTGGCCACTTGCTCTTACTAGCCCTTTGCCTCCATCGTTGTAAAAAATTGGTGAAAGATTCTCCTTTACTCTATTTGAGAATATATAACTCTTCTAGGCTTACGTCCATGTCAAGATTAAAGGAGAAGTGATCTATGAATTTATCGGTGATTTCTTAGAAGGTTTTGATACCTGGAGGCAATTGAGAAAACTAGTCGATGGTTGGGTCTTTCAAGCTTCATGGAAAGAGGCACATCAAATAGGACTCATTGTAGGTGACCTCCATACACATGACATTAAACTCTTTGACAAGATCCATGGGACTTCCTCTCCCTTTGTATTTATTGCATCTGGGGACTTCAAAACCAAGAGGGAATGGTACCATTGTGATGTTTTGATCGAATCGATATGGGCATAGGTTCTGTGTATGGGGCTTCTTCATCTTTCCCATCCAGAGATCCTACATTTCTTGGGTTAATTCCTTAAGTTACGATGTTACATCATCTTGTGGATTTGGTTGAGGAACATACGTTGCATATTATGGGAGCAGATAGATTGTACATGGTATTTTGATATGATGGGGTGTTATATGGTGTGTATGGAGGTGTGGGGTATTGTGAGGGTGATTGTGGTAGAGGCATATATGTCCCTAACGTGTTCGTATTGACGATGTTCTATTGAGGATTATAGTAGGAACCTTGTTGTTGTTGTTGTTGGGCATACTGTTGAGCTAGTAAGGCTTGTTGTTGTTGTTGGGTCACGAGGGTTGCTTTTTTTTGCTTGTTGTTGTGTTTGGGTTGCTAAGGCTGCTTGATGATGTTGTTGTTGGATGGCTTGTTGTTGTTATTGTACTAGGAGGGCTTGTTGTTTTGTTTTATGTGTTGCTAAGGTTTCTTGTTGTTGTTGTGCTACTAGGGATACTTATTGTTGTTGTTGCTATTGTTGTGCCACTAGGGTTGCTTCTTGTTATTATTGTTGTGCTACTAGGGTTGCTTGTTGTTGTTGTTTTTGTTGTGTTGCTAGGGATGCTTGTTGTTGTCATTGTTTTTATTGTGCTATTGGGACTGCTTGATGTTGTTATTGTTGTGCTGCTAGGGTTGTTTGCTATTATTGTTGTCATTGTTATGCTACTAGGGTTGCTTGTTGTTGTTAGATAGCTTGTTGATAAGCCTGATGTGCTTGCTGTAAAATTAATGTATGTGCTTGTAATGTAGGATTAGTTGGTTGTTGGGACATTTGTGATGGTTTTTGGGTGTTGATGTTTTGTGCGGGTTGTGGGTTGTTGATGAGAGGTTGGGGGATCCCTTGGTTTATCATTCCTTGCAAGATGGTAGATTGGGATGAAGGAATGTAAGTTTGAGGTCCCATTTGATTTGGCATGATAATGGGGACCACAGGGAAAGATGATGATGGTCCCATTAGGTATTGCGATGGTGATGACACATTAGGATCTTGAGTCCATTGATTGAAAAAGTTCCCTTTACTGATGTCTTGGGGATTTCCTTGTGTTAAGGATTTGGCCAAGGTATTGCCTTGGTTGATGGGGTTCATGACCAAGGGATTGTTTTGATTTGGGTTGATGATGGATGGGATGGATGTGTTTTGTGAAACCAATGGTGTAGATGAACCAATGGGGTGGTTGGATAGAGATTTCCCTATTTGTGTTAAGGGTTGACTTTGTGTAAGGGTATTGGCATGCCCTTGTTGTTCTATTTGAGACACTTGACCTATACTACCTTGCATGATGTTGGGAACACTTATGGTACTTGTGGGGATGGATGAATATGGGTGCCCTCAACATGTTGAGGTTGTCATGGATTCATAAAGTGTAAGTGGTTTATTTTGATGCAAGGGGTGTTTGGGAATGGTAGGAGTGAAAAATGTTGGTGTCCAAGTGGTTTTTTCAGAGGGATTGGTGTTTAGGGTACCCACAAGTGTGTTGCTCTCAAATGGAAGAGTGTGGCCAAAGTCCTTACCAAGACTAGATGCAATACTAGGAATGATGTTTGATTTAGCCCTAGCGATGGAGTTGTTTGAATGGTGGATGAATTCAAGCCTTGTGTTAAAGGTTTCACAACAAAAGATGGGGAAATTAGAGCTACGTTTTCTAAGGCTTGATGTTCTTGTTTGTACTCCATGACTTCCTCCTTAGTAAGTTAAAATGAGTTGTCCATAATGTCTTCTATCTCATATGGTCTTGATGGGGAGGATGGTTGTTGTGATGGGGTAACCTAACTTGTTGGATCAAATTATTTAGGATTGGGATCACTTGAGGTGATGTGACATAGATTTTAGGAACCCAAAATACTTGCTCTCTTCCTAAGATTTTTCACCTAGAAAGAGAGAGATTTAGGTCCAAAATGCTTATGTAACACTCAAATTAGGATGTATGCAATGAGATATGATGTAAATGAACTTGAACAAGTGTAATTAACTGATATTAAAATGAACTAGAATGAATGCAAAGCTAAGATTTATGCCTTGTTTGAAAACATATTGTGTATTACAAAATCACCTACAAATGAATAGAAATATGCAACATAAGTAAACCAAATTGAAAGTGTGCACCTGAAACTTGGATGAGGATTGGAAATTAATGCTGAAATGTTGATGATCTTGATTTTTAGGCCTGGAGGGACTCATTTTCCACTCTAGGAAAATCAGTCCCAGTTCTGTAAAACTAAACTAGAGCCCGTTTCAGACAAAAGGGTATCCAAAAATGCAAAAAACCAAAAAATGACCCTAGAGTGGGACTCATTTTCCACCCATGGTGAATTAGTCCACTTTTGAATTTTTGAATATTAACAGGTTGACTTCGGAGCTTTCAGTTTGCACTTCGGATTCCTACAGGTGTCTACTTCCAAATTATTGTATTCGGGCCTGAGTGACTTATGTTGATGATTTGACTTGAAATGAGAAGATATGACTTGAATACCTCAAAATGCACCTTCACGATTCTTAAGCTTCCAATAATCCTAAATCTACATAAAAACAACACAAGAAGAGAAATTGTTGATTGTTAAGGCAGGGGTGTTTGCCCTTGTCAAACCCCATTTAGGTAATTAAACCAAAATGATGAAATAATTGAATAAAACATGCAACAATGGAATAAATTACCTTGCAATGATGATTGATCTTGGATGTCTGCAACAATACATGTAAAATCTTCCCTTGAATGCTTCAGAATGCTAACTTGAAGCGACTTCTAATGGAGAAACCCTAAGTTGTAATTAAATGCACTTTACAACACTAAGATTAGGTCCACATAGCCTAGAAGGACACAAAAACCAATGTGAATGTATAAATCACATTACAACAATAGTTTGTCATTAATTTTACATTAAGAACCTTCTATATTGATGAAATAATGTAATTATAATATTGGATTTAGGAAGAAATGGGTTAATTAAGTCTAGAAAAGCGTGAAATCTTTTTACAAGACTTTACAACACATTTACAAGACGTTAATAAACACATATTATTTGGTTTGCAAGGGTCCAAGACCTAGTGTGGACACATAAAATGCCTCACAACACTAGATTAGGGCCTCATTAAGTCCAATTTAATCTCATGTCAAGTAGCGGGTCCAATTTTTGGCGGCACAGGTGAATGTGACTTTGGTTTTCTCCAGATTCTCTTGTGTTGTGATATTTTCTTCACCATAAAATTTGGGTCACCTATGGGAGATTTGTGTTGAGATTTGTAATGTTTAAACTCTCTAGTTGACTCAAATCTTGGTAAAAGGGACACTCTAAGTCCTTTTGGAGCAATGATCATAATGGGAGATGAAAAGACAAGTGATGTGGGGAGTGATCTTTGCAAATGTTTTGGGACAACACTTTTGACTTAATTTTGATTGTTTGATGTTTGGATAAAGGATGTTAATGAACTTGTGAATATTTAGGGTAGACTTCCGAATTTCAAGATAAACTAGTCCAAATATGATAACTAACTTAACTAGGTGCATGGAAAAGGATCCATTTCACATACAAAGTAGCTAAGTTAGGATTTTGGTTGATAGATGTCTAAGTAAAAAAGTGTTGGTGTGTTTAAAGTTTGTAAAGATAGGTGAATTGAAGGATGAAAATATGATGAAGGATGGATGAAGATGTTTGACCCAATGTGGACCTAGAGTGAACCTTTGTTTAGATAAGACCAAGGTGGTGAGAAGCATGCTAGACCTCTAAAGTGTGCTCAATAAAAAATACCAATGTTGACTTAAACAAGGGGTTCATATTGAGCATACATGTTTGGATCATTCATTGAAATGTGTCTATAAAAATTCCTTACTAAAATGTTCCTGTTGCGGTAAAGACTCACAAGGTGTATCTTGATAGATTTTTGACTATGATGCCTAAGTTTGAAATGATGACATGTAGACCTTCTCTTGGGGATTTTGATTTTGTGAGAGATCATTTGGAGAAGCACAAGATTATGAAAAAGAGGATATTTATTACTATGCAAGAGGTGGTAATATGGGCCATTTGGCCACAATATCGACTTGTTCCTCTTTTTCATCTAAGATGTATGCTGCATTTCTCCACTGGATGGGTGTTTCCTTTGTTTCAAAAGTGTAGCTTCTCAAACTACTAATTATATCCATTTGCTCTCCCTCAATTAGTTCAAAGTTTGGTTGAATGATAACGGGTGTAACGTTTGTTTGTTCAACTAGAGTGATTGGAAACCAAATGGTCATGTGGGGTTCAATTTGTCAATTTATCTTGATTAAATGAGTTTCTTTTTACCACAAACACTTTGTCTTTCTTAAGTTCAAACTAAATTTCTATTTCAAAAACATCATAAATTTCTCAAAGTCCATTTTGTGAAAAGGATGAAGTTAGGGGTATAGTTTTCTAGGTTAACTTTGGGAAGTATGGATTGAGATGTAAACCAAAATATTTAGAAGTCTCTAAGAATAAATCATTAGGAAAAGCATCAATATCAAGGTTTTTTCAAAGGGTATCCATACTTAGACCAAAGAGTTTGAAATTTGGAAAAGATTTGTTGATGTTTGTTTGCAATTGTTTTGGAACCAAGCAAGTGTTAAACTGACTCACAAGCATGAACAATCCTAGATAGGTGTGTATTTCTTAGTAGGCTTACCATCATCCCCTAAGAGATGATTAATTTGTGAAGATGAAATGGACAAATAGGCTATTTCAAGGAAATGTAACGTCTTGACATGCCAAGCAAAGGAGTCCCTTCCCCATTTTCTTTATTGCCTCAATCAAAAACTGGACATGGTAAGTAACTTCTTGGAGTGGTGCTATTCCAATGCACTACCTCAAAATACACTTCAGAGGAAATGGTGAGCCAGTAATAATAAGGTTTCTAATTCAAACTTTAGAGATAAACTAGTGCTATACATATGGTGATTTTACTCAATTAAGAGGCATCCTAGCCCTTAGAAATATCTAATGGTTTTGACATATCACACGGATACTAGAGGAGACGATCGTCGATATAGTGTAACTACACTCTGTTGGTTAATGAATTTCATCACACCAATTATTTCTATAGTGGACCGAAATGAAAGTACCACTTGGGTTGTTCCCTCTCACAAGTTGGGAGATAGGCCCTCTAAAGGTAAAATATGTTTGAAGTGTAAAATGCCTTTCATCACCCAAGATTTCCAAAAGGAACAAGGGGAGAGGATAAGCGCTTCCAAGAAGAAAAGTTATACTTGCATGTTTCTCTTCACCCAAGATCACACAAAGCACAAGGGGATTGGATACACACAACAAGCATACTCAAGCAATTCAGACACATGTTCATTTTAATCCATCATAGCAAAATG
>VDFB02326639.1:0-46484 GCA_007258455.2 Sequoia sempervirens
TTGAACCCTCTAACATTGTCACTCTTGATGTCATTTAAGCATTTTCTTGTTTGTTTCTCCATGAGATTCTTGAAGAATTTAAACTTATCAAAACTTTAGACTTCTATTTAGAATAAACTATAATCTAGGTAATCATCAATGAATGTTACAAAATACTTTGATCTTCTAAATGACAAGGCTTGCATTGTCCCACATATGTCAAATATACAAGATCTAACAACTCTTTTTTGTAGAGACACATTCCTTTAGAAATTGTCAATCTTTGATGCTTGCCCAAAATGTTTACTTCACATGGATGCAATTATTATATCTTGTCTAGATCCAAACCTAACACATATTTTTTCTTATCCTTGAGTTTTAAATTTTACATGTCAATATGCCTAAATCTTGACGCCATAAATTTTCCTTTGATATTTTATATGATGTTCTTGTAGTAATAACATGATCTTGCACACCTAATGATCATATTTTTATAGGCCACCACATAATACTCCCTATGGTTCCCAACACTATTCTTAATTATGCATATGCTCAAGTCAAACTCCACTTTCATTGTTTTTGATGATTGAAATCACACAATTAAATTAGGAACAATAAAATCAATTGGAATTTTCTCAAATAACTTGAAAAGAGACATGACATTGATAAATATTCATAAAATCCTCTCCAAGTTCTATATTGATATTTCATGACTCACCAAGAATACTTCAAGTTTTATGTTGTTTTTCTAGTTTGAAATGTCTTTCAAGAAATTTTAAACAAAGTTTTATAAATTCTTCTTAATGGGGATTTATGTTTATAGTAATTAAAATTTCTTTTATTCTTTTCAATTTTATAAAATACAACTAGACTAAAAAATTCTAACTTAAGGAATTAATCTTTCATATTATCAAATTTCATTTTATTTCATGATTGAACAAAATCACTATCTAAAATTATGAAATACCTAAAATAATCTATTTTCAAGTGGTTTTAAAATAAACATCAAAGTAGATATGTATTCTCAAAATAGAGCTTAAATTTTCTTAGAAAAATAATTATAATTTCATACTATGTATAGATTAACCATACAACACCAAGCAACAACACTAATCATCATGTAACAACTAGTTTCTAGGGTGTTAGATTAGACAAAGAACATGTGTATAATTAGACACATAATTCACATATGAATCAAAAGATTTGTTAATTTATGACACAATACTTGAATGACAAGAATCTTAAGCTTAGTCCTCCTTGTACTCAAATTGAAAATAACTAAGATTTTTATTTCTATTATAGTTTTAGCCTATTATATTCCTTAGTTCATTGCTAGTTTCCACTTACTATTTGAATTCAAAATTTTAAAGCAATTTATTTATTCTCTTACTTTTCTCCATTTGTGCATATTGCTATATATGTTTGGAAAATTTTAATTTGTGATACACATTATTTAACTTTCAACTAGTCTCACCCACCAAATCCTCTAGGATTTCCATGATTACTTTCTTCTTTAGCTTCTTATATTCTTTAATTAAAATTTGAACCTAGTCTATAGCTACATATAACATTAATTTGATGACTAAGGGTGTTTCTTTGAATCCCTTTTTAGTTTTTAGATACCAAAAACAATTAATGGTCTATCTTAATGTATATATCTTTCCCCAATGACCCACCTTTCTTTTTAAAGGTCTTTAACATTTATCGTACTTCTAACACATAGAAAACTTCAAAGAATATATCTTCTAGGTCTTTAATCCTAACTCATCTTTATTAGGCAATATTGGGGAAGGGAACAAAGAGTAATTATTTCTCAATCATGGTAGTAGGATTTTCTTGAATACTAATTATAGGGAGAGTCACATTAGTGGTAACAATTTTACCCAATGTCTAGATATCGCATATCACATGCATTTGATATGATCATATAAATAGGATAACTTGCAATAGGTTTTCAATTAAAAACATCTTTTGAAATATTTAGAGGAACTAAAATGCCTCACACATCGTGAATGATACTTAGAACCTTGGAACTTGGATCGTGGATCAAGAGTATTGATTATGGATATATAAAGTATATATTGATATTATGAGTAGTCATAGGTACAAATAAAAAGGGGAATTGTATTAAAATTGCTCTAGTATCTTGAATGAAATCTATGGTGTTGACATATTTCATGACAAGAACATCGTAGTGTTGACCACAGAGCTAGAACCATTTTAAACTAAATGACTAGCATATGATCAATTGTCGTAAGTAACTGAGTGGATTTTAAATCTTCAAATTGTGGGTGCATATTTTTATTTTTAGACTTAGTTTATTTACTCTCTTACATATTTACAGTGTGATAGGATAAACTTGCTTAATTGGGTATCCATTTGGGTAGGTCTCACATGTGTCTTGTACTTCCTAATTTGATGGAAATGTTGTGCACATATGTGACTACACCTCATACTATCCTACATTGATTGTACATTCATATTTTTTAGTGGTGTATCCTCTATATACCCACTTCTAGCTCATAATTGAGCATGTCTTGTGCATGTTTTGTACACATTAAATTTGTAATGTGTTGTAATTCACTGATCTTTTGATCTACTTGTACTCGCATTTAGTCTCTTCTCTTATGTGAATTTAATAAACAAATATTGACTATGTTTTCTCTTTCATTCTTGGATGATTACAAGAATAAAAAAGTTGAGAGGAGAGATTATATTCTTGGGGAGCTCTATTTTCGCATTCTATTGAAGATTACTTTGGGTGGTTCTTGGAGAAAAATTGAGTTCACTATTGAGTTCAAGGAATCCAATAAATTTAATTTTTCATTTTGTTATGTCCAATTTGGGTATACATACTAGATCTACAAGAGTTTTAATTTTAAATGTGCATGTTATATATGGTAGATACCTAAACCTTTATATAATTTTGGCTTTAATTTAACCTTGCCATCACATATAGAAGGTTTCAAGACCCATAATGGAGAACACTTTCACCCAAATAAAATATGTGAAAGTTAGTTTACACTTGAGGGTTTGCTCATGGCCATAAGTGAGAAACTATTTTTGGGAGAATTTTTGTTCCAAATGGAACTTACTATTATTTTTGGAAAGTTTCAAAATGGTCCCTATTTTAATATAAAATTCATCTAAGTTTAGACAATGTGACTTGGAGAGGCAATAATGTTTTTCCCAAGAACCTCATATGACCTTCTTGAATACTACATAAGTAATATTTTTATTAAAATTAAAAAAAAAAAATTATTGTGCTAAGTATTATTAGAAAATTTAATTTAAAATAAAAATATTTTAGAGGGTCTTGTGTCCCCTTTGTATAGGTAATATAGTCATGTCAAGCCATATTAATTATCAAAGCTTTCATGCAACCTTATTAAGAGGTGCAAACACCCTCAGGGGCTCAACTATGTTATCCCTTGCAAGGCTTTCACTAGCTAAGGCTTGGTCTAAATGTCCATGTCTCCATCATAGAAGCCCTCACGAGCTCAAAAAAATCATTGTCATTTTGGCTTCTTTACCCAATCTTCACTAGATCCACCCACAAACCTCCAATGCTCTCTTTGGGCCACTCATTGTTCTTGTAGCACTACTTCACAACACATTTCCTTTGCATTGATCATGCTACTAGGTTGTTACCTCGATCAATGATGCAAACCTCCAACCACCAAACCATTGCTAGGGTGCCACTAGTTAATCATTAGGATTTGAACCCTTTCCATTGAAAATTTGATTAAAGGAAGAAAACTCCAAGAGATTTTTTCTCATTGATATGGAGGCATTTTTTAGAATGTTTTCTATTTGGGCCATTTTCTATCCTTTTCATTATGGTGCATGTATTTTTCTAATTTTGATACATGACCATTCAAAAATTTATAGATTCTCATAAGTGATTCTAAATAGTTCTCACTTTGGGACCATTTGAGGCCTCATTCAAAAATATACAAACTTTTTAGAACTATAATTTTTTGTTCAAGTACATCATTTTTTAATAACTTCATAAATTTGTTATATGGTACTTGATATAAGATAATCCAACTAAACAACCCCACAATGAAACCTATTGAAGTCCATGAGGATGTTATTAACCTTGAGGAAGCTTCTTTAATTACAACTTCTTGTTGACTTGATAGAATATCATAATAATCACCCTTGTAATCATTATATCTAATGTGTGATATATCATAAAACTATAAAGTGGGATTTAATTTGTAAGCCACCAATCTTTTATATATCTGTTAAGATCTCTAGGAGATAATTTATCATCCAAGTCATCATGAAATTTTTTAATGTCAGTTGGATTGGTGAAATAAAGTTCCTTTTCTATCTAAATAAATCCATCTACCCTTAGTTTTACATTACATATTCATTGTGTAGCCTACCAATTATACTTGTCCTTTATGGGCCATTCATCATCTCTATATGTGAGGTATTTAAAACTTTTTGTAGGTAAGGAATTGATTCATACTTTCTTCAAGATCATAACACATGGATTCCCTAATCAAACTTGAATGACTTAATCTAATCACTAACTCGCAAAATTGCATTAAAGTATAATATTCACCCATAAGTTTGAAACCAGTGATAAGAATGATTCCTAACATCCTATGGCTTAGTATTAATGCAATTATTCTTGAAAATTGCAAAATAAATATCATATGTTGGTTTAGTTGAGATTGGGGTGTCTTAACATATAACCCAATCATACAACTTAGTGTTCACTTTACAAAAGCAAATTCAAATTTTTCATTGGCAACATTCAAGAGTACAAAAAAATTTATGAAGATTAGAATAAAAGAGGTGAAGAAAATAAATGGTCAATTGTGTGGTGATTAGAAGATTATGAAGTTAAAATATTGAATTTTTAATAGTTCAAGAAAAAACGACAAGTTTTGATCAAACCCAAAACCATTTATTAATTGAAAAAGATTATAATTTGTGTTAAAAATATTTAACTTTGAATTTTCTTGCATTTCTTGTTATGAATCAACTTAGGATTCTAGAAGGAATTTTCCTAAGAAATTTAAATGAATAACTGAAACTTGAAATTAGGGAAAATGGACAATGAAAAACCCTAGGTTAAAAATTTGTCATTAGAATTTAAAATTGAGGGTAAATAGATTAACATAAATACTAATTTTAAGAAAAAAAAGTCAAAATAGACAAAAGATCAATCATAGACCTTGGTAAAATACTCTAGACTAAGTAGTAAAGTATTACCTAATAACTTGTATAAAATGGTAAATAAAAATGGGTGACATTTAATACTCACATGAGATAAATATCCCAATTTATGATAAATTTTGATAAAGTTCAAAGCATAAAAGTTGCATACTTTTCTTATGGATTTGGACATTTGAAAAGGAAATATCCTTTATCTACTTTTCAAACGGTTTCCTACTGTAAACTTAAGATTCTTAGCAACAGGAGGATGTTTCTAGCAAGATTATCCAAACACCTTATTTGATTTTCTTCATGTAGAACTTGATAAGTAAACTAGAGGTTAAGGCCACATTTCAAACATCCATATTTCTACAAATCACTCTTAAAATTACAAAAATAACTAGGACTAGTGAACATTTTAACATGACCCCAAAATATTCTTATTGAGCAACAATTCTAGGAAGTTGCACAATTTTTAGAGTGTAAAGAATGCAAAATACTACCAAACCAATAGGATATAAGCTAGATACTCACATTTGGGTATCGTGTCAAACCTTCCTAAAGGATTTATTAAAAGAATGCAAAAAATTCACAAATAGCAACATGTCAAATAAAGACACTTTTGACCATCTACATCTGCATCCATGTCTAGACTAATTTCTTTCAAGTCTAATTCATAGGGTAATATAGAAATGTGGAATTTAATTCAATAGGAGGATATTTTAACATAGTTAATATCCTAATATTCAAGAATTTTTCACAAGGTAATATAATCAAGAATTGTTAGAAGGTGATTCAATGATGATGTATGTCTCTTTCCTTATTTCAGAGGTGTTAATGTCTTGAGTTAAGAAAATTAAGTATGAATTTAAATGAGTGATCCTTGTATCAAAAATCAACTCAACATGGTATAATATCTTAGACACAAATATAGGTCATGTAAGAATTAAATATTTTAGATAGAGGATAACTAGTGTAAATGCAAGTGGAAGAGCTAGAATAATGGTGAAGAACATAAGTAGCAAAGTTATTGGATTTCCTACCTCCTTAGAATGTCTAGAACTAGTCATAGAACGTGCAAAGCTTTATGATTAATGTCGAAGATTAGTAATTTCAAATGATAGAAATTTGGTAGAGATCACTCCAAATGCTATTTCTAAAACATTTCATATCTTGTTCTATGAGAGGGTGGCCATAATAAATATGAAGGATGCTAAATATTTCTATGATATATATTTGACAATTATTTGAGGTACATTAATTCAAAGTGGATGGAACACCCTAGGATAACAATATTGAAAGTGCTAAAGACAATTGAAAAGTGACTTCCAATAGGAAATTGGGCTTGTGGTCACCTTACTAATGAGAATAATGGGTTTAAATACTACACCTACCTTCATCCCATGAATGTACTTATATATCACCACCATTTTGCAAGAGCAAGGAATGATCTATTTGGAAAATCTCATAAGTGAAAATCTCTGAGTAGTTGATCAGGGTGGAGGAAAATAGAACATTTCATATGACATCTTACCTATTGTACTCCTTGGCTAGAAGAGCCAACTTCCTAGGGCTAGATAGAAGAGGAAACATCATTTAGAATCCCAAACAAGTTATAGTGAATGATGATTAATATCAATTGAATCAAAATTATTTCTTGATGAATTATAAGAGAGTGAATGTTGCTTTAACTATGTGGATAGTGAGGTTTTTTGGAAGTGACCAAAGAAGAATATTAAGTTGGAGTTGATAGTGAACCCCGTAACTCCCAAAAATCACCTGCAACCATAATGCTTATCACAAATGAGATATCAAACCAATTGATTTTCTATGCAACCAATAGAGAGACAATTGATCCACAAAAGCATATGATGTTGAGAGTAACTTGTAATTGTATTGTCAATTGAATACCTAAATTTTTATAAAGTATAATAATGTTCATGCTTATAAAAGAAAAAGTGTAAACCATAGATTAGGATTTGATTAGATTGAGACAAGTGCTCTAATTCTATGCAATGAGACAACTTGACCTATAAATAACCCAATTTAATAATAAAAAAGGTACTCCTAAGTTTAGCTTAAGTGAGTAAAGTAGCAAGGGACCTAATAATTAACTAGCAATCGCAGCTTGGTGTGCAATGGGTGCACCGAAGAAGTGTGGAAGGTCAATTAGAAAAAAAATGTTTTTTTTGCATGCTTTTGTGCCATAATTGAGGTCAATTGATAGGCCAATTAGAAAATGATGTTGTTTGTGCAACAAAGGTCTCACTGGAGAAGTGATAGCTTCAAAGCAACGGATAATAACTCCAGATAAAAAGAGACGAGGATCGAAAGGTCCGGGTCGAAAGATCAAAGATCGGATCAGATCGAAAGATCGATCGATCGATAGCAAATCTCGAAAAAATCAAAATCAAAGTCGAAAAAGGGCAAGGCATCCTCGGGGATGAAAGATCCGTCGAGAGGATCGAGTCAGAGAAATAGCTAGAGGTAGAGGGAGAGATAAAGATGAAGAGAGATAGGGAGCTAGAGAATTTTGAAATGTCAATAAGGATAACCAACATAATCAAATGTCATGAACATCTGAAACAAGTGAAACACATAAAAGCTAACTTCATAGAAAGGTGAGATATGTGTACTTTGAAATATTCCTCTCCTATTGACAATCACACATTAAGAAGCTTTGGAAGATTGCATCCCCTGGAATACAACATTGAGACCTCCTCGATGCCAAATACAATCATAACAAATATTTTCTACAACACTTAATTAATTGATAGGGAAAAGATATGGGTTGGTTCATATTACATGACCCAAAGACAACATAAAATTAACAAATCTACAAAATAATATAATTTCCAAATCGGATTGGATCCCAAACAAAAGGGCCTCTCCAACATTATTTTCCAAATTAAGTGGGATAACACCGAGTGGTATGATTTCCTTAATAACATTTTGAACTCTAGCCAGATTGGTTGTAGCAAGATTTAGGGCAGGCATGAGCTCTATGGGTAAGTGAAATGTGGTCATTGCAGGAAACACAAGTGCATAGAATTTTGAACCCTAACAAAATTAAACCCCAAAAATCAGAGGGATACTACATGTCAATGCACCCAAGTTTTATATGCTCACTTAATTAAGCATCTAAAAATATTAGGATTTTAGGGCTTCTTGATTATATAATTCATATGGGATTTTATACGCTCACTTAATGAAAAATTGGCCAAAAGTGGATTTGTATGTTGAGAAGATTCCCAATATAGAATCGCGTCTAATCTAATTCCTATTTTAGATTTGAAGCTGATGTATATATTTTGTGAAGTACTACATCCAATGTAGTTTTTATTATTTTTTACTCATTTGGTGACTTCAAGTCCAACATTAACATTCCTTTTGCCGCCTGGGATTCTAGCCTAAGCCATAAAAGAATATTGGTGATTGAAATATGATATTATATAGCTCAAAGAAGGATAGAGGCATATGGAAGACCTTGTTGATAACACTCCCCACTAAATTGTAGTATGTGATTATGTTCAAACAGTAAAAAAATAGTACAAAGTTAGCGATTTATGATCAAGCACCCACTTGAAGAAATAAAAGCCATGCCAATTCAAAGCAAGTACTCATGGGTAGGTATTATTAAAGGCACACCAACAAGAGTTTGGAGGAGTGAAAACCAATAGTGATGGGAAAAGCAACAAAAAACAACCGAAAAAATTGTGAAAAATAGTTGCAATCAAACACGGGATTAAATACAGGCACGAAAATGAAAGGCTACGATCACTTTGATCATCTCCCAAGGTTTATTGAAAAGATTGAGCTGTGGATTTGTTATTTTAGGTTGGTCATGTTCAGATTGGATACACCTTTAGCGTAAATTAATGATTAATTAATTGAAGTGGTGGAAAATTGTTGACTCTCTTTCACCTTTAGGGTTTAGGACCTAAAAGGAGAGAGACAATCTTCACACACTTAACTCAAGAACAAGCCCTTGATATTTCAATGCAAAGGAGATTGAAATCTTGCAAAGGGACTATCCTAAAGGTTGAATGAAATCTAATGAGGGGTTCACCACCAAGTTTATACTTGGAAAAGACAATGCAATGCAAGTTGTAAGAGAAAACCCTAGTTCAATGCAATGACTTAGAAAATGCCTTAGAAATGCAAGAAAAATAGAACCAAAAAGAAAAAAAGTAAATAATGTGCACCTGGAAACCTTGAAGTGATTGGGAACAACTCTGAAATTTAGAAAATTTAACTTTTTGACCAACTGGGACTCATTCGCCAACCTGGGCGAATCAGTCCCAGATCCGACTTTCTGCACAAGAGTTTGTTTCAAGAAAAAGGGTATCAGAATATGCAAACAGATCTAGCAAACAACTACAATGGGACTCATTCACCACTCTTGTTGAATTAGTCTCGTTCCGCCTTTTTGGAAATTGAAAGTTCTGATCTACACTTCAACACCTGCCCTTTCCTTCCAACTTGAATTCTAGATCTGAGTCTGCGAAAAACACTTGCAAAACAAAATTCAACTTGATTTGCTAATGGGGGGTTTGCCTTGGTCAAACCCCTAGTTTGGTAATTAAACCTTGATAGAAATAATGAAATGTACATGAAAATCCTAGCCTTAAGTGTGTCTAAGACTCAAAAATCTGAAACATGATGCAACCCTTTTCTAATGTGCAAGAATATGTTGCAATAATGGAAGTGTAAAGATGAATGACTCACTTTTGGCGATCTCCAATCACCCCAAATGAGCTCTAATGATGCTTATACCTTCCTTAGGCTGAATGTAGAGTGATGATGGAAGATGGAATCACTTAGGAAACAAGTCCTTAGGCTTGGATTGATGGCTAGTTGCATCTCCCCAATCTAGAATCCATCATGATTCACCCTAGACAACCATGACCAACCCTTGAAAATGCTAGATATTGATTGGAAGTGAGCTTGAAGACTTGCAAAAATACTTAAATGCAGCTCCAATGCTTCAAATTTGCTTTCATTTGGAATTAGAATGCTCTTGTGAAAGCTTTCTTGAAGATTCTTGATGCTTATTTCTTGAAAAATGCTTGCTCAAAATGCTTAGGGTTGATAAAAATGACTTAGAAACTTGTTTTTATAGGCATTAGCACCTAATTGACTTTATTTAGATCTCAAAGGCTGACATCCACCAAAATTTGAATTAAAAACATAAATTTCCCGCTCAAAATTGAAAAAGTCCCCAAATGGGACTCATTCACCACCCTTGGTGAATGGGTCCCACCTTAGCTTTTTGAGATGTGTTTTCAGGATTTTCAGGGATTTGAGTGATTTTATGGGATTTTTGAGTGAAATGAGCCTCGAGATCCAAAATAATGGGTCTTAGGGGCCTATAAATGGTGATTGAAAGGATAATTAATGCAGGGGTGCCAAATATAGGTCCAAATTAAGTGTGAAATTTCCTCGCTTTCAAGAGCGTACAATTTTCTACACTATATTAATTATCAAGTGATTACCCTAACTACTCCAATAGATTATAATTGGAGGGAACTTAAATAGTAAGTAAAATTGGCAACTAGTTCATATAATTCTCCAAACTCTCATATATTAGACTAAAGGTTTTCTAGAAGGTACCTTGCAGGTTACCAAAATACCCCACTAACAAGATATTCATATTAGAGCTAATAAGACAACTATGTTAAACACACAAGTTAGAATCAAAGCATAAATTTGGGGTGTAATGCTTAACAATGATGGGAGTATATGCATGTTTCTCACTACCTTGTGCTAAAAAATAAAATATTAAACTTCAACTACACACTTCTTCCCATATTCTACAATACCTAACTTTGGCCCCTTTCATTAGATGGAGAAAATGGATGGAGTGAAACATAAACATGTTCCTCACATGGATCACTTCTAGGCCAATTGTAGTGATGACCATGAAGTCCAGAGGAGAAGTTACTATAGAATTACCATAGGTCAAATGAAAGCCTTCAAGGGCCACATGATCCTTGAATGGGTATTCAATGGAGAAGTGATACTTTAAAAAACCTATGATATTGAACATAAGTTTTCAATAAACTTATTATAGAACCCAATTGGGTTGAGTAAAAAATGGGATCCTTAAAGGACTTGATGAATATATCTTAGGTTACAATGAAAATAAAGTAGAGCAATTATAGTCACAAGGGATCATCCTTACCTACCATAAAAATGCATAAAAGAATAAAAAATATAAAGGGAAATGATGCTCCACATAGCTAGAAGTGGACATACTAGAAAATGAATTGTTGCAATGTCCCAAGCTGAAGAGGACAAATAAAACTATAGGAGAAGAAGAAGGTTGGGAATTGTACAAGAGAAAGAAAATATACACTATCGAGAAAAAATAAGAATAAGAGGAAGTTCCTTTAAAAGGAAGAAGAAAGTTCTAGAACCTAAGATACACTTAGTGGACCTATCGATTATTTTATGGCTCTAACTTATTCATCTCATCCATATGTTTTCATTCCCCCTCCCATGGATATACTGATAATTTCAACCACATCCTTAACTCATACCATTACCCAACCCCCTCAAATAATAAGTGGAGAAAAATGATGAGCTTGGTAAGTCCTACAAGCTTCCCTATGACATTAATGCCATTATTATCTCTGCCTTCCCTAATCCAATATTGAGAAAATAACAAAAGAAATAAAATTACAAGGATGTTATTAGAGAGAGGTTAAAAGTTGGATACTCTTGGATCCTATGGTAGAAGAAATGTTGGTAGAGAAAGACTAGGTAGAAATATTACATGAAGATGATAACATTGATTTTTCTACATCATTATTTGATGTACATTCAAGTCATGGTTGATGAATTGAACAAGGAAGATGAGACCGTTATTTCAACTCAACAATTAGTTGATGGGTGTAATAAAGCATTGAATATAGTTATGGAAGAGACCCAAATAAATTTATCCGATTAGAATACTTCAAGCATCTAACCAACAAGTTTCATGAAACTATTATGTCAAGCAAGTAATGGTGATCAACAACAAAAGAAAGATCTATAAATTTCTAAAAGGAAGTGCAAGAATTACCATTTATAATTACATCTTAACCTAATGCCTCTATATCACAAGAAGAAAAAAGTGCTAAGAAACACCATTCAAATGAGTGAAAAATTGACACTCTACCTAACATCAAAACATGAATAAGTACCCTTGGTAAACCAACAAATTGATTCTCAAATTCCTAGGCAACAAGTATAACAGGAACCAAAAAAATTTGTTGAACCTTCATCATCAATACCATATCTATACAACTCAAAATCCATGCTTAATCATGTGAGATGGTCAAACTCTATAGCGAAGCATAGTGCAGTGAAAGCCAATTCCTCCATGGGTCGAAATGGAGAAATGAATGAATAAATGAAGGAATTTTAGTGACGTCCACGAGACCAAGAGATGTAAGGGACCCAGAAGACCAACGCTAACAGCTTGTCAAGCTCTTCTCGATGTCGACCCTTCTATTATGAATCTTGACCAAAAATTTTGTTGTCTTGTGAAGCCTTGCCTCCTCAAATAGCTCATTCAAATTACTCACTTTTAAATTGTCTTTTAATTGGATATGGATATCTTCATGCACTGCACAATGAAGGATGAAGTGTCTCTCAATTTCAAGCACTCCTTTGGTGTAGAAAATGCAAGTTCTTTTTTCCCATTCCTCCTCAGGTACTTTCCATTTGCCCGTCTCATATCAATCGAAGATGATAGAGTCAAACCTCAATTGCGCCACTAATATTTTATCTTTTCCCTTAATTACATCCTTCAAGTAAACTTTTTCATCATGCTCCCATTTAAGATTGAATTCTTTGACATAGTGCACTCTTTTTTACGCCCATTCCATTCGCTTTTGAAATGTCGATTGATAGGCTATCACTAGCTGCTTATCCTTTTGTACGTGAACAAAGTTCCATTCATATTTGCGTGTTTGGTCTTTAGCAAAGCAGTTACTGTAGGACGTGATTGTGTGGTCGCTCCAGTGCATTCGAGTGTAGGATTCTTATCATACAAGTGACACACCTTGTAGTGACACCATTTGTCCCTTGTACTAATGTCATCTATGATGCTTGGAGGGGAATCAAACACCCCGCATAAGTGAGAAACACACTATGCCTTTAGGGGAGAAGTCCCAGGTACCACCACCCATTGAATTACCGCCACCTCCATGTTCACTTAACCCCCCAATTTTTTTTCACTTTGATCCATTAAAAAAGTTTATTTTATTGAATAAATAATTACAAAAACACCAATGGCTACTCATTAAGTGCTAAAGTGAATGAGACCCATTGACTTTTGAGTGGATTTGAATGATAAAACAATTATAATTGATTGAAATTATAGTGGGCGGATATTGGGACATTAGGTAGTGACGACTAGATGACACCTCTAAAAGGTGACTTTTTGACCCCTGTGCACATATCAAACACTCTCGCATTCAACCGAATTTCCCACAAGCCAAAACCTTAGTTATAAGCACTTAACTCGTGAGCGAAAAAAACCCTTAATTTTTTTTTCGATTCGACATACAGTTTGAATTCTACGGTTGCGCAAAGTTAGCCCTAGCAGATACTGGGTCTTCTCCTCTAGTCGTGTGCAAGAATTATTAGAGTTGAAATTGTAAGGTTAAGAAAAGTGTGGAAAGAGTCACACACAATAAAGAAATAGTGATCACCGCATGCGAGGATAATCGTAGACAGACCAACTCCTTCAACTTTTTCATGGATTAGAAATTTATTAATCGAAACAAACGTAATAAATTGGGGTTTTATTGATGAATGAATGATTGAAAGAAAGATTTTATGATGTTTACAAGATTAAATAGTCTATGGGACCGAGATAGACATACTTAATTTGTCTTCATGTTCTTTTTCAAGTTGGATCTCTTGTTATTAATTTTGATTAGAAAGTTGGCCATTTGGTTAATCTTATCTTCCTCAAATAATTGGTGCATATTGTCAACTTTCAAACTATTTTCGTGCTGAGTACGGATATCTTCATAAGTTGTGTCGATTGAAACAAGATTGAAAGAATTGTCACTATTTTAGTAATTATTAATTCACACTTTATATAATCTAAATTACTAGTAATGGCAATTAATTATTACAACTAGTTTTTTACAATTTTAATTTTCTTAATGCACAATTTGACCTTGAATTTTCTTTGGTAAACACATTAATATACAGCTTGTGTCACAAAGCTTTAGTTGCTCTTCTCAATCTTTGGCTTTCTTGCAAACAAAATGGTGTTGGATTTTTCATATGTTTTGTTTTTACTTACAACGTGTTCAATCTTTTGTCAATGCTATGCAACTTTGATTAACATAGTATAGGTTGTTGTAGCACGTACCTCAAATCTTTGAGAAACTTCCTCAACCAAATTACTTCTTTGTTGCTTGCATTACTACCATACATTTAATCTCTATGGTAGAAAACCAATGGTAGGTTCCCTCTTGCTTCTACAATTGTTTAAGTTGCTTCTAATCTAGAAACACAATAAATTATTGATCTTGTGCTCAACATGACTCACCTAATCAACATCACAATAACCCATCACTTGCACAGACATTGTATCAAAGTTATTTCCTTGTTCAAAATAAATTTCATGAAAGGATATCCCTTTCAAATATCTAAAGAGTCTCTTAACAACAACCTAATGTTCTACTCTCATAAGGCAAGAGCGCCAACTAACAACTCACATTGCATATACAATGATAGGTCTCGTGTAGATCATTGTGTACATAAGGCTAGAGTAAGTAGGTGAACTTTGATTTAGAGATATTCAACATGACAAGTTATAGCCATTATGTGTTCTTGTTTCAATGGGGACTAAATTATCTATAGAGCATGTCCATATGCATCTAGTGAGATGGAGGACATGACTCAAATATCTTGTGTTGGTGCTATTAGAATTTCTATGTATGCTATGGTTTATACTAGACTAGACATTTCCCAAGTAATGGGACTCCTTGGTCATTTCATGCTTAATATTGAACAAGTTCATTGGGATGTAGTTAAGAGGGTTTTAAGATATTTGTAGGGTGCCTTCAAGTACCCTATTTTTTAGCATGGTGATTCTATAATGGATTGACACTTAGCATATTTATAGATTTGTGGATTTATACTAGGTAGGGGATTTTGACAATAAGATATCCATGAGTGGTTACATTTTTACTTTATTTGGTGGTGTTGTCAGATGGATGAATAACTAGTAGGTTGCAATTACTTTTTCGCTATAAATAATGGTTATATGATAGTTACTTATGCTTGCAAGGAAGCCATCTAGCTTAAGATATAGTTGGAGTGCCATGTTTGGCAAAGAACCTAACCTTTCATGTGAGGACTAAGAACATTTATGTGTAGTACCATGTTTTCATGACATGGTAGAGGATAGGTGGACGATGCTAGAAAAGCTTGTTTTTTTTCAAATATCGTAGACGAATTATAAAATCTAGTGAGAACAAATAATTTTACATGGTAAAACTAGTCTATGGGCCTCATAATCTCTACTAGTTAGATTTTAGCATTAGAGTTCCCATTTTTTCTTTGATAAGGTATTTGAAAAGTGGGGGAATGTGTCTCAACCTTGATTCCTAAAGTTCTAATTTATTAATTAATTAAGAATTAAGAAAATGTTTATTATTATTACCCCAACTGGGTGGGCTTGTAACTCCTAGGTTGCTTATTAGAAATTGACATTATTGGATGCATTGGAAAGAACTCCAAAACACCTCAATCCAAAAGAACTCCAAAGACCTCTGACCAGTGATTGTTGGAAATATGTGCCTCAATCCCACAGGCTGAAACCTCTGAAAGGGCCAAGTCGGTGTGACATCTTTTGTGTCTGGCCGACTAGCAGCTCGAATCTTGTTGAATAGTACAGGTTGTTGTGACCTTGCTTTAGTCTCATTGAAGGAGCTTATCGCTATGACAAGAAGCATTCGGTGTGACCTCTTACTGCCCGTGGAGATCTTTGGCCTACATGCCATTCTATCATATATCGGGATAACCTACAGTGGCTCGGTGAGAAGTCTTATCGAGATATTTTGTCTCACCGACAGTATGTTACATTTTGTGGTCTTCGGCGTATGTTATATTCTATTGGTAAGAAGTCTTACCGACGTGAGAATGTCTCACCGATAGCATATAGCTATCGGGGTAACACAAGGGTCTCAGGAAGAAGTCTCAACGACTAATGGGGAGTCTCGCCGATGATGAGGGGTCTTCGGTATAACTCCTGGTGAACGGTGGTCTCGGGGTAACTTGGAGAACTCAGTAAGAACTCTCAGCGAGAGTGGTTAAGTCTTGCCGACAGTTCGGTGCTCGATGTAACATAAGAGATCTTGATGAAACCTCTTGGTGACAGTTGAATGTCTTAGCGATGAAGAAGTCTGTTGTCGGTGAAACTTGAAGAGGCTCGATGTGAAGTCCTGGCGAGAGCGGTATGTCTTGCCGACAAAATGACTCTTCGGTGTGACTTAGAATATCGGTATGTGGTCTCACCGAAGAGTGATAGTCTTGCCAAAAGGAAAACTGAAGTCTATGTGACTTATGGAGCTTCGGTATGACGTCTCACCAATAGCGATGAGTCTTGGCGATAGCAATACATGTGAAGAACTTCGGTATGAGGTCTTAGCGACATGAGGAAGTCTTAGCGATAATCTTCTGGACTCGGTATGACATCTTGCTGATAGGTGAACTCTTGGCAATATCGAATGTTAAGTTGTGTGGCATCGGGGAGACACGGTTAGTGTCTCACCGACATGCCAACACAGATTGAAGCCTTTTGACCGAGTGAAGACCATCCTATGTGGAGTCTCGTGGACCAATCAGAGAAGCCGAATGAGAACAGTTGGAAGACAGTTCGTTGTGGCAATTCTGAGAGGAAGCTCGACAGACAGGGAATGACATGAATATAGTTTGTAGTTGCAGATGCTTGTTGGTTCGGTTGGTTCGAAGAATAGTTGGATGAACAGTTCGGTGTATGATCAGAGTGATTTCTATTATGTATATATTGTAAATTAAAGGTTCCTGTACAAGGTTGTTCATGGTGAATGCTGCTGTAAACATACATCAAAAAGATAGTTTTGGTACTTGTTTGTAATCTTTATTACTGTAATACAAAGTGACTTCTCTTGGTGTGGTGGGTTTTTCTCCCGTAAGGGTTTTCCCACGTATATCTGGTGTTCATACGTGTTTTTCAAATACTTTGTTTCTACTATCTCTTTCTTGTGCATCTTAATTGGACTGTAATTGTAAAATTTAAAAGTATATTGGCATTCTTCCCTGAGGTATTGACGTTAGGAGAGTTGTTTCCGCATCTAGCTTTCCTTACAATAAATAATGGTTATATGATAGTTACTCATGCTTGCAAGGAAGCCATCTAGCTTAAGATATAGTTGGAGTGCCATGTTTGGCAAAGAACCTAACCTTTCATGTGAGGACTAAGAACATTTATGTGTAGTACCATATTTTCATGACATGGTAGAGGATAGGTGGATGATGATAGAAAATCTTTTTTTTTTTCAAATATCGTAGACGAATTATAAAATCTAGTGAGAACAAATAATTTTACATGGTAAAACTAGTCTATGGGCCTCACAATCTCTACTAGTTAGATTTTAGCATTAGAGTTCCCATTTTTTCTTTGATAAGGTATTTGAAAAGTGGGGGAATGTGTCTCAACCTTGATTCCTAAAGTACTAATTTATTAATTAATTAAGAATCAAGAAATTTTTTATTATTATTACCCCAACTGGGTGGGCTTGTAACTCCTAGGTTGCTTATTAGAAATTGACATTATTGGATGCATTGGAAAGAACTCCAAAATACCTCAATAGACTTGAAAGGATAATTTAGTAGAAGACACACTCTAGACAATTTGAGGGAAAAAAAACACTCTAAAGATTGATGGAAATTATTGAGATGGAGAAATATCAAAAAATTAGGATTTTGATATTTCCTAGATTTGACCATGCATGCCATCCAAACGCTCCTATAATTCTATTAGATCATAAGTCATCTTTGAAAGGATAATTTAGTTGAAGACACACTCTAGACCATTTGAGGGGAAAAAACACTCTAAAGATTGATGAAAATTATTGAGATGGAGAAATATCAAAAATTAGGATTTTGATATTTCCTAGATTTGACCATGCATGCCATCGAAATGCTCCTATAATTATATTGGATCATAAGTCATATTTGAATGGGGTTGAATATGTCAAATTGGAGAATCCAAATCAAGGAGTCATCATGACAAGTATGGTAGTAGGAAGAGCATCTTATATTTTTAATAGACAAGACCATAACCAACTTAGATATATTCACATTTGGACCAATTATGGTGACATTTTGGGTCATTGCTTTATCACATGATTTTATCAAACCACTTATGGTTTATGGTTTCAATTTTGCATATTTATTGGTGTTTGTGAATAGTGTATTATATGAATTATATGATTGACTTGTGAGTACTATTGTGCTACCAACAAAATATGAATGCCAGTGATGCTCCTATAAAGGAATATCCCGAGATTTGTATTATAACCGCTTAGTTGCTAAATAATACAATTGATTTTTATTTTGACAGTGGGTTTTCTCCATGTAAATCATCTTGTCACAATATAATTTTTTTTGTGTATTCTTTTATGTAACTATAAATATTTTGTTTTGGCACATAAGGAAACTTTTTGGCACCGTTGTTTCCTTTCACTTCTCCTATTGATCTTACCCTATGTATGCTTGTTCACATGGATGCCACATTAAAGCATTTATTATACTTTTATGGGTATTTTTGGCCATAGAGGGTTGCATCACTATTTATCTTGATCTTACATAACTCATCAATTCTACCATATGTTTGTTTGTGCTCATGGATGCTACATTAGGCCTTTTATTATAATTTTATGGGTGTTTTTTCCCATTGAGGGCCACATCGCTATTATCATGCCCATGTAATGGACCTATCCTTTAATTATATCTCTAGTCCATTACCATGCTTCTCACATTGTATATTCTAAGCTATGGTTGCTATAATTTTATGACTGGATGATTGTATGTGTTTACATGTTTATCATTCGTTATTGATTTATCACGTGATTTTGACTGAGTATCTCACTCAATGTATTTTATTACCAATCTATTCTTAAATAAGTTCATGTTCTCTATTGGTATATGGAATTAAATATTCATTCAATCAATTGTACCCTACATGGGTGATCAATTGAAGGGGACATACATGATCACTAATGTTCTCACTTTTTGTATTTGATTTATCTTGTAAGTCAAATGATAATCATGTAATATTTTATTTGTTTTCTTGTAGTAAATTCATGGGAGAACATATACAAAATAAACTTGAATATGAAACAATAATCTTCATCCTTCATGGACAATAGGTTCATCTGTTTGTTGCATTTACTTTATGCATTTTTGAGAATGCCTCATACTTAGGTATGCAATGTTCATGTAGGATTCACATGCATCTCAAGGTGGGGGAAAAATTTAATGGTGAAAAATACATCCTAGATGCATTTCCCCATTTAATTTTATGCCTAGTTTGGGGCAATGTCTTGATACATTTATATAAATACAAATGCCACATTTTTATGTATAGTTGGACCTACACACATAACCTTGATTGTACCTATCCCTATACCCATCACTTATCCTAATGCTTATGTGCACACAATTTTAGTCCAATCTATTTAATTTTAAGCATTAATCTAATCCTAATCCATAATATATCTTATTAGACACCAATCCAAGATCATGACCCATTTAAATACACAATCAAAATTAAGCATTTTAGTTGATTGGCCCCATTTTACACTTTGGTGCTAGCTTCACTATATACAAATCTTTGTGCTTTACTATTATGTTTATGTATAAAAAGTAATTCATTATATTTATTCCAATCAACTATCTACCATCTAAGAATTGAATATCATCCACGAGTCTAAGGACCTCTTGAGACGAGGACATTCAAGAATAGTCACACATTTACTTATCTTATCACATATGGATCACCCATAAATTTTTCTAGAATTTGTGTGCATGTTTGAAGCATATTGACTATCAAGGTATTTTAAAAAATGTCAAGTTAACATAAAAACTTGAGTATGGAAGTGGATATCATTGTTTAGAAGCATAATTTTGAGAATTATTCATAGGACAAAAAAATCTTTAGATCATTCAAGATCAAGCTCGTATATACATAGTGAATTTATAAATATTGACTAGATCCAAAACAAACAAGTCAACCTAACATAGAGCATAGAAGAATATTCTCATTTTGATCCATACACATGACTATTTAGGGCATTTCCATATTTCAAGTTACATGAATTTCTCTTTGTCTTCATCAATTGGCACATATTCTTTGGTCATAAAGCTAACTAATATCTCTCTTCATTTATTGCTACTTATTGTATGCATATTTTCTATTTTATATTGCTTGATATGTGATCCACTCCACTCTAACAACTAAAATTTAATCTAAGTTGATTTCTACTTGATTGGTTGGTTTAATAAATTAACTTAGATTAACCCAAAGGAATTGTAATTTTCTTTTTTATAATATTATAATGGTAAAAATTGAATGCCCATGACATTTCCCATTTAGTTTTGATTCTAGTTTGAGAAGAGTGCCTTGATACATAGAAACGTTGATAAATGATAATTTTGTGCAAAGATGGATCCCTCGTCTAATGCCACTTACCTATCCATTACATATATTCCCATGCATTTTAGTCCTTCACCTATTTACATGTTCACACATGCCCATGCATTCACCCTTCACACATTTATTATACCCATTGTGTGCACATACTTCTTTATATAAAATATCTACTTTCATTTAGCCCCTTTCATATTTTAGGAAAAGCTCATAGTTGTAGGGATGTCCTTATTATCACAAACTTGTCCTTCCCTAAATTAAAATTTGGATGATTCTTGCATTTAACCTTCCCTCCTAAGGTTGACTAAACAAAAATATGACTAATGTGTTGCCATGTTCTTGTATTTGAAGACATTGAATACATTCATTTTGATTATCCCCTAATCATTGAAAAATCAAGGAATATAATTCATATTTAAACATTTTAATCGGTGTATTAAAATAAATCTCATTTTACGCAATCATTCCTAGGATCATATGCATGACTAAAGATTGCTGTTTTTATTATTCATACACATTTTCATGGGTTGAACTAGGAGAACACATATCCTTGTAACATATTGACAACACTACCAAGATATTTATATATACCACCATTTTATTAGATGTCAAAAGACAGAGAGGAAAACATAAGTCTATAGATTACACACTGCAAGTTTCTAAATACAAGACAAATTTGCTACCTCAAATTAACTCTTGATCACCAAAATTGTTCTTGTATAGGGTCAATAGATGTTTTAATTCCAAGACAAATACCAATTTCAAAGACACTGTTCAAATCATAAGACATTTCAAATTTAAATTTTAACTAAAATTTTATGCACTCATTAATTACAAAACTAAATACAATTATTACTATTTACTTTCCCATATTTACTTGTTATTTCACATTATCAAATCATCATATCCCAACATCCACTTTATTCTAAATTAATTAATGCATGTATAAAAAAATCAGTCTAAATCAAGGTTAAAGAAAGTTTATTTTCCTTCATATGTATTATATTTCATATTGGTTATCATTATTTTGAAAACTTAAGCCTTAATATATATTTTTCATTTAAAGTCTAATGAAGTTTCACATCTTATTCAAGGGTCGTCGTTTAATTAGTTGAATACAATTGTTGAAGATGATGGTTTTTTTTTTATTACACCATCCGTCAAGATTTAAATTCTTTGATTGGACCACGATAGACTCTTGAATAACTTTGGTAGATTGAATGTTGAAAGGCATTTTCTAATTTAATTATAATTAAATTGTCAACATTGTAATCAACGCCATCAATATCTATATAATCCAATTATTTTAATTAAAAAAGTCATATCTACGTGAATATAAAACCTCAAAACTATTTAATATTGTTAAAAAAAAAGTCACATCTCTGTGAATGTGAAACCTTGAAATCATTTAATATTATTAAAAAAAATTCTCTCTCATGACACCTATGTTTTTCAAACCCTATAAAGTTGTCTCCATAACAAATAAAAGGTAATCATATCAACATGGACTTATTCGATAAAAGAAACTTAAAACCACTTAACATTTTGGAAAAATATATTCTTTATTTCGTAACGCCTGTCTTTTTTAAGTGGGCATAATCCTACTGTTTCCAAAGAATCCGCGCAAATATAAGCCTTAATATTTTATGGGTGTGAAGTGTGGGGAAGCAATATGTCAAAAAGCAGCTGGAGATAAATAGAAAGAATCCAAAAACACCTAATAACAAGCAATCTCAAAGTTAAGGCCACGGTCCCATATGAAATTCTTTTAGCTGAAGCGGGGGCTTTTCCCTTGGAGGCATCGGCGATAATTCGGTTGATAAGTTATCTAAAGAAGATTGAAAATATGGACAACCACCGGTGGCCCAAAGCGGTTATGGAGGAGGCGCTAAACCGTAGAAAGAAAACCTGGATGAAGCAGAACAACAAGTGGCTGAACAAGTGGGACATCAAATTACAGGAGTGTCCTAGCACCAATAGTGAAATAAAAAATTACGTGAAGGAAAAATTTAGGACTGCCATGTGGTCAAATCAGATTGGGCGAAAAAAAGCATACTACGTCAAAGAGTTTAACCCGACAAAGGATCATGGTGAAAAAATGTATTTAGGGGCTGCTATTAAAGGGAAAGCGAGGGTGTTAATTGCACAACTGAGGACGGGATCGCATCATCTTAGATGTGAGACCGGTAGATGGAAGTCTCCTAAGGAAACATGGGAAGAAAGAACTTGCATATTCTGCGATAAGGGGGTGGTTGAGACAGAGCGACACTTCTTCATGGAATGCACAGCTTATGAAGACATCAGTAAACAGTATGCAAATAGTTTGTGTATGGACGATATGCAGCAGTTATTCGAGGAGGATAAGATCAATCAGACGACTAGTCTTCTAGTCAAAATCAATAGTAGAAGATCTGATTTAGAAAAGAGCATGAAAGAAAATTAAGTTGTTTCTTGGTCCCATAGACTGTTTAGTCTCGTGGACGTCATTAAAATCTTTCATTCATTCATTCATACCCTTTAATATTCTATTCTATTCTATGCTATGATCTTCTATTTCATAGCCCCTCCTTTCGTCGATGTGCGTTACTAAAGTAGCCAAATACAATAAACAAATTGAATGAATGAATGAAAGATTTTAATGACGTCCACGAGACTAAACAGCCTATGGGACCGAGACACTCAACAACTTAGTTTGTCTCCAGACTCTTCTCCAGATCAGATCTCCTGCTATTAATTTTGACTAGGAGGCTAGCTGTCTGATTTATCTTATCCTCAAATAACTGCTGCATATTGCCCACATCTGAAATACTTGAGTACTGATTACGGATATTTTCGTACGCTGTGCATTCCATGACGAAGTGCCACTCCGTTTCAACCACTCCCTTATTACAAAATAAGCACGTTCTTTCTTCCCAAGTTTCCTTAGGAGTCTTCCACCTACCAGTCTCACATCTAAGATGGTGGGACCCCGTTCTCAATTGAGCAATTAATAGCCTCGCTTTCCCTTTAATAGTTGCACCTAAATATGGTTTTTCACCATGTTCCTTAGCTGGGTTAAACTCTTTGATGTAATATGCTTTTTTTCGTCCGATCTGATTTGACCACATGGCAGTCCTGAATTTTTCCTTCACATAGATTTTTATTTCACTGTTGGTGTCAGGACACTCATGTAATTTGATGTTCCACTTGTTCAGCCACTTGATGTTCTGTTTCATCCATGTTTTCTTTCTTCGGACTAGAATCTCCTCCATAACCGTTTTGGGCCACCGGTGGTTATCCATGTTTTCAACCTTTTTTAGATAACTTAACAACCGGGTTATCGCTGAAGCTTCCAAAGGAAAAGCTCCCGCCTCAGCTAGCAGGATTTCATAAGGAACAGTAGCTTTAACTTTGAGATTATTTGTTATTAGGTGTTTCTGGATTCTTTCTATCTGTCTCCAACTGCACTTTGATGTGTTGCTTCCCCACACTTCGCACCCATAAAGCACAACCGGCGTGACAAGTAAACCAAAAAGGGTTTTCTTGGTTTTCCAATCCCAAAGTTCAGCTTTCCTACACCTATTTTGGAGCAAATAATAGGCTTTCCAACCTCCCTGTATCCTTTTCGTTCTACAGGTTTCCCAACTGAGCTTATAATGGAAGTCAATCCCAAGATATTTGTATTCTTTCACTATATCAAGTGGGCTGCCTTCAAAAAGAAAGGTATGCTGTTTAATTTTTCTATTCAATGAGTAAATCATGATTTTGGTCTTGGATGTGTTCACTTGCATCCCAACTTCCTGACAAAAGTGTTCTAGGGCTTTTAGATGTTCTCTTAACCCATGAGCTGTTTTTGAGATTAGGATAAGATCGTCAGCATATAGAAGTAATTTTACTACATAACCTGCCAAATGGATACCATCCCCGCCTTCCTTGCTTAACCACGCTTCCAACTTATCAATGTATAGCCCAAAAAGCGTAGGGGATAGAGGGCAGCCCTGTTTAACTCCAATGTCACTGTCAAAACATTCTGACATACCTTCACTTGTTCTGATTTTAGCACTGACCTTCTCATACAGCCTATGAACAGCTGCTCTATATGCATTTGGAATGCCTAATTCTTCCATCCGAGACCATAATTTGTCTCTAGGCACTGTGTCGAAAGCTTTCTTAAAGTCTACAAAGCAACAATAAGCTTCCTCACCCTGGTTATCCCAAATTTTCTCAATCAAGTGTCTAAGGGTGATGCAGTGATCGATGGTAGAGTGCTTGGATCTGAAACCTGCCTGTCCCTTTGCTCTTTTGCCCTCATTTTCTGCCCATTTGCTGATCCTACGTTCAATCATGCTCCCAAATAGCTTGCCAAAGATAGAGTTGACCATAATTGTGCGATAGTTAGATGGGTTATTGATATCACCACTTTTAAATAAAGGGATGACCACACTGGTAGTCCACTCCATAGGAAAACCTTCCCGATTGACATTGTTGAAAATTCTTTTTATGTGAGGGGCAAGAATTTCAGTCCCCCATTTTAAAAATTCAGACTGTAGCCCATCTATGTCTTGCCTGCGTCGTGAAAAAGGCCATCAATCATGCTGCTCCGCTCTTGCCTGCGTCGTCAGGTCAGTATCTGTACGCAGTACCTAATAGTTTTTAAGTTTGATTGTCTGAAATCCACTTTTGAAACCAGAACAGGATTTAGAGTTTGATCATAAATTGCTGTGAAAGCCATGCATTTAATTCAGTGGGGTCGTCCAGTTTATAAAATTGATAATCAATTCCTGAGTCGGTATTTAGGTTCGCTTTGAACTAAGGTTACGATGTAGACGGTATTAGTTCGCTTTGAACCAAGAATTTGATTCTGCAAAAAGTTTCAGTGTGAAAAAGGCCATCAATCATGCTGCTCCGCTCTTGCCTGCGTCGTCAGGTCAGTATCTGTACGCAGTACCTAATAGTTTTTAAGTTTGATTGTCTGAAATCCACTTTTGAAACCAGAACAGGATTTAGAGTTTGATCATAAATTGCTGTGAAAGCCATGCATTTAATTCAGTGGGGTCGTCCAGTTTATAAAATTGATAATCAATTCCTGAGTCGGTATTTAGGTTCGCTTTGAACTAAGGTTACGATGTAGACGGTATTAGGAGAAGTTAATTTGTCAGGCTGGAGCTCTATAGTGCCCTTAGAGAGACTCGAAGCTGGGTGTTAAGGGGGGAGAGCTACTTGATTAACATAAGAAGACTCCTGGGGCTCAAGGTTCTTTTGGAGAGTGGGGTGAGCTTGGGCATAGTGCAATAAACACAATGGCCGGTTCAGATCCGATATAGATCAAAGCCTATTTGTTCCGCTGAGTGCCCCCAACAATCCACCTACTGTAGCCTACACATGTCATTGGAGAAACTTTGGGTCAGGTCTTGCCTCCCCAACAAAGGAGCGGATGGACTTATAGGCGTCCGTCAACTGGATAGGACCTCGGGGTGTATGCTCTTTTCATAAGTGGCGGTGAGCTGTAGGCATAGATCGGAGAACACGGTGGTCAGTCGGGATCAGATATTGATCGAGACCTTTTTATCCCAGTGATCTGTTTCTAAAGATTGGTAGGTGACTTTGATGGACAAATGCAGCTATCTGGAGAGCAACTTTGCGAATCAATTAAGCCACTAATTTGGTTGGCACATTTGGGCCAACTCAATGTCAACTTAGAATTAAGGCTCGGGAATATTTCCACAACAAATACTATCTTTGCTCTGAAAAGTGTGGCTATGGCAAATTTAGTTGCTTAATTTAATCAACATGCATGTGCTGTGGTTGGCAAAAATAATAGCCAAAGATTAGTTG
Source organism: Sequoia sempervirens (assembly GCA_007258455.2). Classification (NCBI taxonomy): domain Eukaryota; kingdom Viridiplantae; phylum Streptophyta; class Pinopsida; order Cupressales; family Cupressaceae; genus Sequoia; species Sequoia sempervirens. The sequence continues at coordinate 26,675 of VDFB02326639.1, forward strand.
GCATCTTTTCAATGCAAAAGCCACAGAAGCATATAGGTATACTGAAAGGGAAACGCTGGATTATGATTTCTTTAAGGTTTAAGGAAATGAATCTCGCAAGTGGAACACGAACGTCATTCCTGTACTATTGACTGGTTCTGTGATACAATAGTTTTGGGCCTATTTATGTTTTGAGATACTAATCACTTCTTCAAATATAGAGTTCTAAGCAAATAAAACACAACCTACATAAATGATCCAAGTATAATAACCCTAAATGGATTAAACCCTAGATTCCTAAAGGAGAGGTGAGACTGGAATAATGTAAACCAGGACATGAGCACATGGGTATGGAACAAAGATGTGACCGAATTTTTTTAGTGTGGTTTAAGGGTTGCCACTAAATAGATGGGTGTGCAAGTGGTAGTAGAAGATTTTTGGGTTCGACATCTTACTTGTAGAATATTTGTGAGCTTTATCATTAGGGACAGCGAAAATATTGATAAATTGAGCATGAAAATACTTATAGATTGAGCACCAAATGGACAACAGGAAGAATGGGGTACGTGGGAGGTTTGGGTTTTAATGAAAGAATTGATTATTTCTAGACCATTGAATGTACAGAAGCAGTGGAAGAGAAATGAGGCGTGCAAAAATGAAAACAAATTGGAGGATTAAATGGTGCAGAAAAGTTTTTTCTCGTGCTTTGATATGAATGTCAAGCTAGGAAACTGGACCACAAAAATTGAAAAATGAAGTGAAGTGGAAACCACAAATTGTATTATTGAAATGTGAAGCACTGCACAAATATATCAAGAAAAGTGACTATTTAGTTCATCTTTAAATGATTGTTCAATTCATGTATAGGATGACTGTTCCGATTCTACAAGAAACCAAGGATTATTTACAAAATTATTTAAACAATATTACAGACTAATTTACTGCCTTAGATCAATAAAGCTCCATACAGATCATGCAGCATTTGAAGGAAAGAATAGGGCATGATTTACTGCCCTAGATCAATAATGCTTCATACACAGAATGCAACATTCAATGGAAGCAATGCGACACAGTTTACTGCCCTTGATCAACATTGCTCGATACAAATCATGCAACAATCAGAGAAGGGATTAGGGCAGAGTTTACTGCATTAGATCGGCATAGTTTCCGTGTATTACTTACTACAAAACTTTGTGTGCAACATTTAGTGGAAGTAATAGATGATAGTTCATTGCTCTGAATCACATATTCGTTCAAACTTCAAATATCACAGAGTAGATTTCTATAAGTAACAAACAAAAGAAAGAATAAAAGTAGCACGTCAACCTTAAGAGTCAATCCCTGACCTGATATAAATAGAGGGCCGTGTAGGAAATTGTAGATTGCCTTGAGATTAAATGACTTTAACTTGAATCAAACATAGAAAAGCTGATATTCAAGAGAGACAAAAGATTTTGAAGAGCCCTTAGGCAAAAAAAATTCTGTATATTGATAGGAATGAACAAGATGATAAGCCACGAGGTTGGTATGCGTATGTATCCACACATCCAAGTATAGAGTTCACTTAACCTAATATAACATTACACATCACAAGAAGTGATCTTGGGGCTGACAACATGTAATGTCTGCTGATGTTATAGCCACGGGCTCCATACTTCCTGCGATTTATTTAATAAACAATAAATGACATATAGCTGTTGGCTATTTATTTATTGATAACGATTTTGTGAAGAGGCGCTTCACTTGAATATTAAATAATATTTATTTTGGCCGACTTTATTCTAATATCCGCCACCCTTTGTGTGAGACACAACCTTTCATTGGAGGCCGACTTTACATGTTGAAGAGTCATGCTTGTTTGGAGATCTCCCATCGAATTGTATATAAGGAGGAGCTGCTCATTCATTCATGATCATTCAGTTTTATTCATATTCAAGAGAAAGACAAGTTCACATTTATTCTGGAAAGTGTGTGACATCTACAGCAGTTCGACTTATTGCTTCTAAGAGAGAAGCTCTACTTCAGTTCAGCCTTGTGTGTGGCCTTATTATTGGCCTTGTGTTTGACCAATAATCTGAAGGAAGTTCGATACTTACAGCAGATTGATATTATGGGAGTTCTATATTATTCTTGGCTGTGTACCTGCATCAAGTGTGATGCTATCATCATCATTTCTGATCGGCCTCATTGTAAAGCATTTTGCTATCACATTCAATATATAGTTGATATATTGTTGCTGGATTTTTCTCCCTCGAGAAGGAGGGTTTTCCTAGGGTAAAAGTGTTGTGTTCATTTGTCTTATGTGTTGCATTTTCTGTTTGCTTAAATCTGATCCTAAACTAACAATGTCCCCTTTTGGGATATTCCTAAATTTTAGCCTGCTAAACAATAATAATCACTTAAAACTAATATTAGTAATAACAAGTATAAACTTTATGGTTATATTCAGATTAACACATAAAATATTATAATATTGAGAGCAATACATCATAGCTAAAACATTATAATAGTTAGATCTGTAGTTCATAGCATCATTAACATTTTGATTCAAAATATCATAACATCATTAATGGTTATTCCAAAGCATATTCCTGTAGCCAATCATATTAGGAATTCACTTGAAGTACTTGCAAACCACAATCTCAAGGATGGTTGTCCTCGTATTGCGAGAGCATGGGTGGATCCTTGTCCATTCATCTCGGGGTGGCATACTTTAGAAGACCCTCAAGCCTAGGAGCACTCATATGCCTCTTGGCCCCTGAGCACTCCATCTCGGGGTGGCATACTTGAGAAGACCCTCAAGCCTAGGAGCACTCATCCGCCTCCCAGCCCACGAACATGGCAGGATCTCAGATCCACTCCATCCCTTAGTCCACCTTGGAGGCGTTGCATCCTCCTTGATCAAGCCCAGGAGCACTTATTCGCTTCCCAACCCATGAGTGCTCCATCTTGGGGTGGTGTGCTTGATAAGATGCATGAAGATTGCCTTCCTTAACAAGCCTAGGAGCACTCATACACCTCTCACCCCATGAGTACTCCATCTTGGGGTGGCGTGCTTGATGAAGGAAAGGCTGATACTTCAACTCTCATGAACTCGAAAGGTTGATCGGCCTCCCTATTTGCAAAGCTCTTTTATAAATTCAAAATTGATTGGTAATAAAATATCATTATATATATATATATATTTCTAATTCACATTCTCAAACTTACTTCCCAATAATATTCTTGTTGAATCAATGTTTATTTCCAATAGATATCTTATATTCCAATTTCTTATTTTCCTTTTTTTTGATGATTTCTCCACAAGGAAATGATCTCCCTTTTATATATTATTGAGGGAGTCAACCTTTCATATGTGAAGGAGTCACAATGTAATGTCCCCTTATTAGAGACATAGAATGCACAAGTTAGGATAAGGGATTTTGTATTTACCAATCAATTAACTTGTGAATGAAACTTGCCTTTAGGACTTGCACACATCATGCATAACAACAAATACACATACTTCCTTGATCAAGATCAAATTAGACAATTTTAGACTGAACATTTTAAGAATAAGGCAGATGCATTATTATCTAGTGAATAAAACACATCATAATTTGATATGACTTATTACTCTTGATCGGAATAGATCTTCGCCTTTTCCTCTTTCCTAACCTCATCGGCAGATGGAAGAATTACTGTGCCAAGGGTGCGCGAACGGTCTCCAAGTGGACTCCTTCAAGGTTTCCTACCTATCTTGGGACCATCCATCAATTGACCAAATTACCAGCCTTTCCCTCCACAAACTTCCTATCCTCAATGGGTACTAGCGAAAGGGATTTTGGCCCGAAGTCTATTCTCATAGTAAAGTCATAATAGCATTAAGAAGGCACAATAATTGCTGTAAGCAACATTATTGTGGTAATCGTAGATCATGTATACATATATGAATATATATTTAAATTTTATATATTCTATTCAACATATAATTAACATTCCTATATTTGAATAAAATATAGATCTGAATTAGCATACACATGGCTATTGACTATTTTATTCACTTTCATTGCATACCATTCCTTTTGTAGATCTGCTGGTAAATCTGTTTTGCTGAAATGATGTTATTACCTTTATTTCTTCCATACTATCATTTAAATTCATTATATATTTACTAAACATTAATATCTCAATTCGTGATGTACTTACCGAACTCATTATTTAATTTTATAAAGTATTTATACTCACTGCATTCATTATTTAAATTTATAAAGTATTCTCTTTAATACTTACCTGCAGATTCCTCTTTACTTCCAGCCAGCCACGATCCTTGGTGGTCAGATTTTACCACAGTTTGCTGTTATTTCTGTGATCAGATTCTCAACGAATATCTTTTATTAGATGATTCTTATTTCTCTTGTTGCTGAATGCTCCCTCATGGAGAATAGTGATTACCTTCTTTCTTTTCCAGCGATTTAGTTTTCCTCCATTCGATGCCTTTTGGTCTGGAATAAATTCTTTTCTCCATTCGATGCCTTTTAGTTCTTATCTCCTCTTATCTTATAGCCCCCTCTCGTTTGGAGAAGAGATATGCTTTCATGGAGGGTCGTGCTCTTTCCTTCTTGGAGGGACGTGACTCCTGTTTGCTGCCTTTCTAATCAGCGACAACCTTTATGATTAATCGCTCAGCCTTCTTTTCTTGTTTAATGTATATTTCAATGATCATTATTTTATATTGTTTTTACATGTTTATTTTAATATATTTATATTCATAAGCATAATATTATATTATGTTATTTATAAATATTAAATGATTAATATGTGTATTTACATTTTTAATATGTATTTTTGTCATTTATTTATTTTATCTGTTTATTGGTATTTTTTAGTTATTTTTATATTTTGGTGTTCTATTTCAGGGACATGACACACAACCTTTCATATTTGAAAGATTTATAACCTTTCACATTGAGAGTCACAAACTTTTACATTAGGAGCCACATCATATTTGATCTAATTGATTGATAGAATGATGTTATGGATGTCTTTCTCAAATGAAATGCTCTCCCTTTTATATCTCAAGTTTGAGGGAGTCACACCTCTTCACCTCAATAGTTACAACCCTTCATCACTGCATTTGGAGAATAATAATTTAATTTTAAATAAGTTAATTTGCTAGTGTTGCTGTCTATTACCTATGTTTAATGTCAGTTTGGTGTAATATTAATTATCTTTATTGATTTCTTTTGAAACATAGGTTATGGACATTTGGGAATTAAACGGGACATTACACAACATGCAATGAAAAGTGGAAATCAGGATTACACAAGTTTTAACATTTCTCTTTAAGGCCGATTATTAAATTTTTTGTGCAGAATTTTGCTGTTCATCCCCATTGAGTGCAACTCCTGAAGACCAATGCATTTCAAAGACTAAGGAACATATCCATGACAAGAGCTTTGTTGAAGATGTCTGCTAATTGAGATTATGATGAAACCTGTAAGAAATTGACCTTCCCTTCTTGAAAGAACTGCTTAACATGATTGTGAATGATGGTCAAGATTGTGACTCGTGGCATTCATATTATCACCGTGACTGATATTAGGGCTCTCATGAGGAAGCCCAAGCTGAAGAAGAATGAATGCCAAGATGAACAGTACCCTTCATGTATCAAGATATGCCTGGTAGCCTGAAAGTGACATGCACAAGGCATATATATGAATCTGGAAACAATACTGACAGCAAAACAAATATTGGGTCAAATGTGAGAGTTATGAAAACTCTAACAAGAATCCACTATGTAAATCAGTTGTATGAGATTTCTACCTTCACGAGGCCCTATACAACACCTTTTGAGCAATCTATCACTTGCACCCTAATGAACTCCATGACTAAATCATCCCTATAATCCATGGCAACCAACTAAAATTTGAGCCAATCAGAGCTTTCTCAACCTTCACAAATCTCTTGTGCTCCACCTATATACTCAAAACATACCTCGATGGGTGTATGTATAAGGGGAAGCAAAGATGATTTCACCCAAAGTTGAGTAATGCTTCCCACGCAAAGAGACAACAAGCAAAACCATTCAACTTCTCGAATGACTTTTCAGCTTTGTTATTTTGTTGTGTATAGGACAAGATTGACAATGGTCAATTCTGTCATCTATGCCTCGTTCCATTAGAGACAAGTTCATCAATTTTTTGAATCTATAAGTGTAATGCCCCTTTTGGGGATATACCTTATTTTGCCCAAAAAATAACAATTCCAACAAATGCAATTTATTTACAAATAGAATTCTATAAAATTACATAATAGCAACACAATTTAGAGAAAATCTTAATTAATTAACATCAAAGCATTAATATCAAGGATCTATGATCATATATAAATAATCTCTATTGGAAACACAATATCCCAAATACATTTTGTAACAACCTTACCGGTCTACGGTTTTAAAAATTCAACCATTTAACGATTTCAGCCGAAGAACAACTAACTTGTTTTCATTCTAGGGTTTCCAAAATCGTTTCAACTGTTCATTTTAAATTTCCAACTAACTTCCAAGTTTTCAGTTTCAGCTGAAAGGTAACATCTAACTGTTTCCATCAACCGACTCACTGAAGATTAAAACTAAATAACTGTCAAACTAGGGTTTTTCTCAATTAAAGATAATCACTCTAAAAGAGAATAATTACTAGGGCACGATTAACCAATTCGCATCCTTCTCCTACTTATAAAATCTAGGGCTTCATTTGCAGCTAAAAGAGAATTCAATCCATATGTCGTTACACTATACACTTCATCAACTATCTTTTACTTTCATTTTCAGCTGAAAAGAAACTATTAACTATAAACATCTAACAGGAATTTTGCAGAAGAATAATAATTACTTTTCTTTGCTTCCAGAAGATAATGAATAATTACTACAGCTATGAAACAATATAACAGCTGAATAAATTCAAGTAGCTATCTCACTAAGTATCTGAGAATCTTACAATGTTCATTAACATAAGAATAGCATTCATGGCATAGATGAAATAGAAATTCAATTACCATTGCATGTACCTGGATTTACGAGAGAGGAAGAAATCCATTTGTCATCATCTCCATACTATCTTACTGGGAAATCTTTATCGAGGGAAAGAGAATTATCATCAGGGGCTTTACCGCCCAACCAAGACCTACTGGTCTCCCGAGTTTCTTCAACTGAAGAACCCGCCCTTCACGAGGGTAATCAACATGGATCAATTTATCATCATGTCTCTGAGCCTGATGTCCACGAACCTATACTATTGATCGATCCTTCCTCTATAGGTACCTCCTATCAGAAGAATCATCCTGATCAGAGTATATCTGGCCATGGAAGCTGACATTGCCGAACGGGCATCTACCTTGGCCAAGGATTTTTAATTAATTATTTGTGGCATCACTGTGCCGACAACACGCATCCTTGCTCGACATGATAATACTTAGATCAAGTCAAATTTTACACTAGCAAGATTGATTATCTTTTCTTCTTAGTTCGAGGTTATAATTTAACCATTATGTTTCATTCATAATAAAGGAGATTCAAAGGCATTAAGGATTTTCAAGTCTCATAATTATCTCATAAAAGACTCAGAGAGCAATAATATGCACTAACCGACTTCCAACTTGAGGAAAGAGAATTTGGTTCAACCAAATTGATAAAGTTTTTAGATGATTTCCAAATGGTTCAAACTGAACCCAGATTCATAATCTTTTCACTTATTTAAGTTTAGGCTGATGTCTTATTGTATTCATAGAGCTGAAGAGACCAGGCACATAGTTACTCTCTTCTTATTTTAAATATCTGATGATTACTTAATGCTTTTACTGAAGAATTAAAGACACAAGGCTCTTAGCTTTCTGCATCTTACCAGCTGTTATATATATATCCTGATTCATATCAACAGATCATCCACAATTAGGAACCATCAAGATTTCCAGAATGAACAGGTAATTCACTATTCAACCATTAAAGCTTTAGAACAGAGAAGAGGGAAGAGTTTTCGGTATATACAAGCACGAGTTATGATGGCCTGAGGATAATTCCATCCCATTCAGATTCTTATCATTTCTCTTCTCTTGGGTTCATAACCTTAGGATTCTTTGTTTACTATCGTGATTTAGATCTAATCATAAAATAAGATTATTTGATGACTTAAAGGAAAGAGAAGGTAAGAACGTAGTTTAATTTAAGTGTTCACCAAACTCCCATCTTTTAAAGACAGGTTAAGATCACGGTAAAGAAGGTTTACCTAACCAGATCAGACCAATGTGAGTGATGTGAGTCTTGAGTAAGGCAGAGTAGTTAATGCACTCGGTATGACTTAGTTTTACTCAAGGTTCAGGTGATTGGAATTCTGAATTAAGAGACTTCACAGATTGCACATGAAGAAGAGTCCAAAAACCTCCACAAGATCATCAAAACAGGGAATCAAGGTTTGCAAATTAGATCCTTAAACTGGCAGGAAGAAATAAATAAGAAATTTGATGAGAATCTGCCTTCAGGGTCGGCTTGATTCCAATCCAACAAGGCTAAAGATTATATACAAGAAATTAGGTGTCAACCCAACGTTTTCAACAAAGAGTAACTAATTCGATTTAAATCATTCTCATGTATTTTCGTTGCCAACTGAATGTTATTCGACAAAGATATGGAGCAATGTGAATTTAAGTCTCATTCACAAAAGAAAGATTTGTTTACTTGCCTTCAAGAATTGATGAAACCCCAAGCTCGAAAAAGATCTCTACGCGCTACAGACAATACCCGTACAAGGAGAGGCGTAAGGAAATTCCTCCTCAAGACTGATCAAAGGGCACCACTGAAATTCTACGATATCAAGAAGCAGAGATTGGAATGCGAGATAACTTGCTAATAGTGCCTCACTTAAATCAATTCAAATTCCATTCTCTGATAAAAGAATGCGGCTTGAAAACTCTGGATGGTAAAAGGAAACCAAGCAAGTTCGCTGCTGAAAGGAACCAGGGACGGAAGTGAAAGAAACGGATTCGGTTAAAGATTTATAGCACAGAGGCCAGAGATTCGAGATTTGTAATGAAAGATTATAATAATAGTCGATATCGATTGAAGGACTAGCTCAAACGATTAACTATCGAGAGAAGCAAGAGCCCCCGGGTCTTTTTCCACTCAACTATATGGAATGTTTCTTCTTCCCACGCCCCATCCATTCGTCTGCCACTCAAGGACGTTTCAAGAAGGAAGAAGGTGCGGAAGCGAAAGAGATTTCTTCATAACTCCGATTTCCCCCGAGAATTCAAAATAATTCCATTTAATTATAACCATTCGATGCCAATATTTAATATCTACAAGTATTAAATTAATATTCAATCATAGTTCACTCCTCTTCTAATTTATTATTTATTATAACATTATAAATCAATTTGCAATTCTCTTAAAGAAAATAATTAAAGATTAATATATGTATATATATTTAAAATTAACTTATAGAGTAATTAATTACTTTATATTATTTATGGCCACGTTACCATTTAGATATTTGTCATACACCGGCTCGAGATAGACAATAAAATTGATCCATTGTTAATCGTGTCCTCTCCCTGATGATATTCCCCTTTCTCTCACGACGGCGGCAAATCCTGCATCCACTGACAAGGACTGTGGTTAGATCGCTTTCAACGGCTAAATAATATGCATTTAAATTTAATCTCATGATTTCATACAAAATCAATACTTTCACTTGCAAATAAAGAGTTCGTTAATAATCGCAATTACGACAAAAGTACCAACTATTGCATTCTCAATGTCACAGTTATATGAAAGTAGTTATTTGCAACTAACATTGTATTCAAAACACATAACCCAACATGTAATCTCGATGTAAGGGATGTGACACATTTGGATCCATTTCATACCTTATTTCCAATAGCCAACCATATTAGGAATTTGATGGGAAAGCATGATTGGACACTGGGAGCCTGTCCTCCTCAATCAATCCCAAGGGCACGGAATGAGCTTTCGAGTCATTTGGCCCTTTGGCCCACAAGCATGGCACATCCATCTTGGGGTTGGTGTACTTGATGAGGGAACCAATACTGCTGCATCTGCAGCTTCCTATCAAACATTTTACATTGATTCCAAACATGGTTGCAATAACTTAATTTCTACAATATATATATATATATATGTGGCTGTTCTTAATCAATATTAATACTTTTAAAGGTTTGAAGCTAAGATGCAAGTGCAATGGCTATTGTTGATTTCTGACATTTTAAAAAATCCCTATGTGAATGTGTATGAGCCCACATACTTGTCTAAATCAATTGCACCCATCAATCCACACTCCAAAACATAACACCACATACAAATGCTTAAACAATCGACAAAACAACAGTGCAAACAAGACTATGCTTATTTGGATTTAACTCCAACAAATAGATGTTGGGAGAAACAAGAACTATACTCTTTAAAAGATAATCATCCTTAAATGCAGCTATGAATTGTTAGCAAAATTGCAAGAAAATAGCAGAAACAAGTGAAAGAAACAATATCATGTGAAACAGAATCAACACAAATGATTTGCCCTAGAGAAACCTGATGTGGGAAGAAAACTCAAGCAAGAATCAACTATCAAAATCACTTGTGCAAGATTGCTCCCTCAATAAGGGCTGCTAGGACACCTTGGTTTGTAAATTAGTGAAAACCATGTCTTCCAACTAGTCATCACATATAGGTATTAATGAAGGACTAATGAACTACACTTTCTAAGCATGTAAATAACAGTAAACTCAAACAGAATTGAGGGAAATAACACCACAAATTAGAAGACACAAAGATTTACCTGAGAACTGAAATTTGGGGAGAAAACCCTAGCAAAAGTGAGGAAAACCACTCACTTATTCACTGTCTTCAAAGGGGAATACAATCTTTGGCTGTTTGGGCACACAACCAGTCTGAAATCAACTTATTTCATCCCTTAGGATCATACAATAGCTCTCTGTTACACACTTTCAGTCTTATGCTTTGCCTGTGATTGTCATTTGAACTTATGAACTCTATTAGAATCTAATACAATTCAACTCAAATCCTTCTATTGTGCTTGTGAGGGTGTTTACAAGTGCTATATAGATTCATCACTTTGGTGAACTTAAAATTAAATAAATTCATATTTTCCAAAAGTGCCAACCCCCTATGGAGTGCCCAAGTTTGGTATTAAAAGGTGCTTTGACAAGGTGTAAAACAATGAAGTGAAGTGTTGCCTCCTTTGTCAAGCATTGTATCCCTCCAAAAGGTTGCCTATCTTGGTGAAGTTATAAGAGTTTGTGGATTGAGGAGAAGAGTGTGTGTTGAAGATAAATTGATAAATCATACATACACCAGTGGATTTGTGAGAATAGAAAATAATTGAAGATTATTCAAAGGCAATTTTTGAAGGAGGATTACGAAGAAGAAAAAGATTGTCTATCAAGAGGCTGGTGCCTCATATTGGAGAGGTTGGTGCCTCACATTTAAAGAGATTGGTGTCTCTTACTGAGTTGGTGCTCAAGTGTTGGGGATTGGTGTCTAGAGTAGGTCGGTGCCTACAAAGTTTGTAAGAGAATTTTATATAAGCAATATTTTGTCGTGGTTTTTTTCCGAAAGGGTTTCCACGTATATCTTGTGTTCTTATTTGTTGATATTGTGCATTTGAAGTTATTGTGGTTGTTGATTTGAAAAAATAAAAGATATTCTTATACTGATTCATCCCCCCTCTTAGTATAAGCGTGTGCTCATCAATTGGTATCGGAGCATGTTCCTTCAAAGTATAGCTTAATCACTAGAAGGAAGATCTTAAGAGCAAACATGGCCTGCCAAGAAGGATTTGTTGGAAATATTGTCATTGATGTCAAAGACACTCAGTGGAGATTGTTGGCAAAGTTGTCATTGATGTCAAAGTGAATAGTCAATATCAAGTGAAGGATTGCAATTTGTTTTATGAAGAACATATATATACAATGTATGCTGGTTGACTTCCTCAATAACACACAGGAAATATATTCCAGAAATAACAAATGAATGATTTTCATATCAAGAGCAGCAATCAGATTAAGAAGTAGACCATTATAAATACAGTATTAAGATAAGAATTTTTTGCAGGCTTGAGTGAAGACATAGAAGACAAAATCAGATATACACATATATGAGACTGTCCAAGAATGAAATATTATATATTGAAGAAGGAAGCAAATACACTTATAAAATCAGCAATTATAATTAAGACAAATAGAAGGAAGCAAAATACATCCATGAAAAGCAGCGGAGGATTTGAGGAAGTGAATAAGACAAAAAAAAACAAGTAAATATCTTTCTGAATATTAATACAAAAAAATTTGTGCAGCACATAAGACAAACTACAGAAAAGACAAGATTAGATAAGACAAAAAAAGGCAGATAAAGACAAAGTCCTATGGCAGCGATTAGTAAAAATAAAGACATGGTGCGATTAATGAAAATGAAAAGGTATGTTTAAATGCAACGAATAAATTAAGTTAAAGAGCAGTCACATAAGACAAAATTAAAAAGCACACATAAGACAAAAACTATCAACTTTTACAAGGGACGTCACTCTTCATCAAGGTATGGAGAGATGTATATAAAGTTTGTGACTTGCGATTGTTGAATTATGATTGTTGAAGTATGTGTGTAGTGCGTGAAAAAAAAAGGATCATATAAAAGAAAAATCACGTGCTATGTTTTAATTGGACATTCTTTGTGTTGGAGTAGGAGGACGTGAAAGTTTGTGTAGCGGATTTTATTGAATATCATACTTGATAAAGAAAGAGAATGATCTGAATTTGTGTGTGCATAAAATGAAAATCATTTGAAGATTGAAGTAAATGCTCTGTGGAATAATCGATACATCTTAAAGCATAAATATTGTGAGTATTGTGTGTAAAATTAATGCTTTCAGATGTAGAAAAAGCTGAGTATTGTGTTGAATAATTGTCTTATTCTTAAATCACAATTAGGAGTAAAATTAGTAATATAAGAAGATTTGAGAAACAAATTTTTGAGACTTGAAGAATCTATAAGGGCAGAGAAAATCGGTTCTATACAGTTTTACAAAAGTAATAAGTGCAGATTCAAAGAGGAGTCTTGGAAGGCAGATTTATAAAGAATTCTTCATAGCAGATCAAGAGATTTAGAAAGGAGTATATGTGCAGATTCTTGCAAAGTATATGCTGGTTTAAAGAGAAGATCTAGAAGATTATTTGCAGATTTCATTGTGAAGCTTAGTTTAGATCACATTTGAAGAAAGAAATTGTGCAGATGCTTGGTCAGATTTGAAAGATAAGTTCTTGAGCAGAATTGTCCATCATTCGTTGGAGAAGCAACATTAAAGGTGGAACACTATTCATTCAAATTACAATCTTTGCTAAGTTGGTGCTTGGCAAGTAGGGGCTGGTGCACCTTGTAGGTTGGTGCCTACTAAATCAGCATTAGGGGTTGAAGCTCCTTGTAGGTTGGTGCCTACTAAATCAGAATTAAGGGCTGGTGCTCTTTGTAGGTTGGTGCCTACTAAACTATATATTTGGTGATTCAAGTAGGTTGGTGCTACATTCATTGTAAAAGTATTTATAATTCATAAAGCACATTGTTTGTACCATGGTTTTCTCCTGTAAGGGTTTCCACGTAAAATCTTGGTGTCAACTTGTTCATTGTGTGATATTCTTGCATAGTTGATTTTGTGTTTGAAATTCATAAAAGTTGAAAGGGTAAAAAGTTGTTGATATACTGATTCACCCCTCCGCCCCTCCCCCACCTCTCAGTATATCTTTGTGCTATTCAGGATTCTCCTCCAACAAGGCTCCATTGATCAATGGAACAAACTATGCTTTCTCGAGCATAAGGATGCACACCTACTTAATGACTCTTGAATTTGATATTTGGCAATCGGTGGTGAATGGATATGTAGCTCCACTATCTCTAGCTATGGATCCAACAACAAAGAAGGCAAGTGAAATAGTGCTAAAGCCATGAATGAAATTTGTTTGGACTATCAGAATCAAAATTTGTCAAAATGATGCATTGTGCATCAGTGAAAGAAATGTGGGACAAACTTCAAAAGACCTATGGAGGAGATGACAAGGTAAAAAAAGCCAAGCTCCAAACTCATAGAAGATGAAAGGAAAAATAAATTGAGCAAGGAGAGAACTAATCAATGAGCATTGTTTGAAGGAAAAATATTACCCAAAAAAAATCCCAATATTATGAATAGAGGCAAAATGCCTAAGAATGATACAAAGAGAGAGAGAGAGAGAGAGAGAGAGAGAGAGAGAGAGAGAGCACTTAAGCCTTAAGCTTGCTTGCTTGAATGAAGAATGAGAGGAGAGGCACCTCAATATATAGAGGTGAAAAGAGGAGTTAGAATTAGAAAGTAACTCCTAACTCAATGAATGCCACCATTCATCTATGTGTGTGCGAGTTGTCAAGAACCTCTTAAGGAGGTGGCTAAAAATATTCCTTAATAAAGGAATTAAAAATAAATAATTACAATTAAAGAATAACCTTTACCAAGTAAAGATTAATCTTCTAACATTCCCCCTTAAGCTTTACTTGGGGAGTTTACATCAAACCCTTCAATGGGTTGTTATCCTAGATTTTTACAATGAAAGAGAAATTTATCTTTACCAAGAGCTTTGGTGAGAATATCTGCTACTTGATCTTCACCTTTACAATACAAAAGAGAAATTTGCTGGTCTTCAATGTGCTCTCTAATGAAGTGATGTTGAAGAGCAATGTGCTTGGTCCTTGCATGAAAAATTAGATTCTTTGCTAAAGAAATAGCACTTTGATTATCACAATATAAGGGAGTGGGATCCTTTTGAGGTAGACCCAAGTCTTCAAGTAATCTTCTTAACCATAATGCTTCTTTGGATGCATTTGTACATTTCTGTAGAACAAAGAGAAGTAGATTGTTGTTTCTTACTATTCCATGAGATTGCACCTGATCCAACAAGGAAACAATAACCACAAGTGGATCTCCCATCATTGGGATCACCTCCTAAATTTGAATCAGTATAACCCTTTAAAGAAAAATCACAATTTGCATCATAAAAAAGACCAAGATTAAGAGTACCTTTTACATTTCTTAAAATTCTTTTTGCAACTTTAAAATGAGTTTGTTGTAGTTTAGAAATAAATCTAGAAGCTAAACCAACACTATAAGAAATATTAGGTCTAGTAAGTGTTAAATAATTCAAACTACCAACTAATTGCCTATACAAAGTAGGATCAACCAAAGGAGTTTCCATATCAATCATTAATTTAGTTCTTAATTCACAAGGAGTAGAAACACACTTTGCATCATTTATTTTAAATCTATCTAAGAGATCTTGAGCATATTTTTGTTGAGAAAGAAAAATACCTTTAGGTGTTTTCCAAATTTGCATACCCAAAAAATAATGTAAAAGGTCTAAATCAGTCATTTAAAATTGTTGATTGAGTTGAGACTTAACACCACTAATCAAATTGTTAGAACTAGAAGTGATAATTAAATCATCAACATATAAGATAATAATCACAATATCATTTTCATTATTCTTAATATATAAATTTGGATCATTTTTACTTCTAATGAAACCTTGAGATAGAAAAAAAACATTAATCTTAGAATACCATTCTTTAGGAGGTTGTTTTAAACCATAAATTAATTTCTTCAATTTGCAAACAAGATGTTCATTACCTTCCTTAATGAAACCCAAAGGTTGAGACATACAAATTTCTTCATGTAAATCGCCATTTAAAAATGCACTTTTAACATCCATTTGATGAATAGCCAATGCATATGAGAAGCCAAGCAAGAACTAATTTTAATAGTTTTAATGTCCCCTTCTAGGGTAAAAGACAGCTATTTCAGGGTTAGCCTATCCTTCAGATCCTCGTAGGCTAGCAGATGTGTTTAGAGGATCACTTGAGGCAGTTATCCAGCGTTTGGGAACATTACTCCAGCAGTTGATTCAGGTTTGGGCCTTAGCAGACACTTTCAGAGTGATTTATAGATACTTACTATTTATAGTAAGTCAGGCAGGCAGGAGTTGCTATTTTTGGCAGGGCACCTGATTCAGTTGGTCAGCTCAGTTTCGACCCGGTTTGATAATTTGATGAGTAGACAGTAAATATTGAGGCATTTGATAATTATTAAAAGTTTATTAATTTGACTTTATAATATAAAGTCACTTTAATGGAAATAATTAAATGTAATTATTTAATGGCAAATTATAAAGTATTATTAATACTTTATAATAAGGAGAAAAATTAATATTAAATGAGTATTTTAATACTCATTTAGAAAAATGATGCCATTATTTAATTATTTTGCCTAAGTCAAAAGAAGGGCGATTTAATTATATTTTAAATGCTCATTAATTGCCTTTTTGAGAAGGGGGTCGACTTATTGAGAAGAGATATATATTTCAAAAGGACAAATTGAACTCATTATGTTATGATTATTCTAATTTGTCTTTATTTCTCTCTGAGAGCATTGGGGTTTGTGAAACAAGGGTTTCTGCAGATCATCGGATTTTGAAGAACGTTCCCTCTTCAGAATCAGACATACTGAGATTGTGAGATACCAGTTGAAGCTTGTCAGTTGAGTGGCTTCATTCAGAAGTCATACAGAGCTTATTGTGAAGATTTTTCATCAAGGATTTGGGTTGAACTTATCCAAAAGGGTTTCATATTCAGTGGCGACTATTTCCTGATCATTTGGCACACTTTTCAAGAAAGTACAGATTTCTTACCTGCTAGTACAGGTCGTACTTCTGCTGCAACAAAGGTCGTATTTCTTCTCCAGACCAATACGCCTTGCTTTCTTATCTTCTGGCTTCTTCATGTTGGATGCCTAGGGTTTCTGGAGCCTCTGCATCAATTTCGAGGTGGGAGATTGCATATTTTCTTTCAGCCGTACCATCTCAAGCTTCTTTTCTGGCACCTGCAAGCTTATTCAGGTTCTCAATAAATAGCTTTCCTTTTTGTTTGAATGTTTGAATATCGCAGTTGTAATCATTTTGGAAGATTAATAAATCATCTAGCATCGAGATTCAGTGCTTATATTCTCAGGTTGCTAAACGTCCGTAGTTTATTTTAATTTTTCGGCCGCTTCCTTGCAAATCAAGTAATTTGTCTTTATTGCAAAACCACCAAAAAAATCAAAATACAGAAAACAAACAAAACTTAGCATTACTGTACCAATGGTCGGGTTGATGACACCGGTCTCTTACATGGTTGGCATCTTAGCTACTGGAGCAAATGTTTCATTATAATCTAATCCTTCAACTTGAGAGAAGCCCCTAGCAACTAATCTAGCTTTAAACTTGCTAACTTCATTATTTGCATTAACCTTAGTTTATACAACCATTTGCATGAAACAAGATTCTTACCTTGAGGTAAAGGAACTAAATCCCAAGTTTTATTAGCAATTAAAGTATGATATTCCTCTTGCATAGCCTTTTGCCAATGAGGTTGATCTTTAGCTTATTCATAAGTTTGAGGATCATTTGAATGCTTAATATTAGACATCAAAGCATAATTACAATAATTTACCTTTCTTGTTTTAGATTTGATTCATTCTAGCTTAAAAAATATCCTCACTTTCTCTTGCAACAATTTTTAAAACCATTTAGGGCTTTCTCTTGTATCAGGAGTTATATCCTTTAAAGCTTTAGTAGGAGTCCTATTAATAATGTAAGTAGCACAAAACATAGCTTCTGCCCAAAATTTATAAGACATATTTTTAGCATGTAACATACATCTAGCCATTTCAACAATAGTTCTATGCTTCCTTTCCGCTACACCCTTTTGTTGAGGTGTATAGGGAATAGTTAGCTCATGCTTAATACCAAATGATTTCAAATAACTATTAAAAGCATTATTCACATATTCTTTACCATTATCAGTTCTAAGAATTTTAAGTTTAAAACCAGATTGCCTTTCAACAAATTTATGAAATTCAGAAAATATATCAAGAACTTGATCCTTACTATGAAGAAAATAGATCCAAGTTCTTCTAGAAAAATCATCAACAAAAGTAAGTGCATACCTTGATCCTTGGATGGAGTTATTCTCCATGGGTCCCAAAAGGTCACTATGAACTAGGTGCAACTTATGAGTTGCCCTCCATGATTGACCTTGTGGAAAGGGCTCCCTATGCATCTTACCACTCATGCATCCTGTGCATACAATTTTAGATGGAACAATACTAGGCAATCCATCTACCATATTAAGCTTTTGCATTAAAGCAATATTGTTAGCATTTATATGACCAAGTCTTTCATGCCAAACATTAAAATCAATGGTAGATATTAAAGAGCATCTAGATTGAGCAAACTCATAAAATTTGAACAAATTATCATTGTCTAATTTAGCATTAGCAATGACCTTGTTTTGTTTTGGATCAATAACATAGCACATATCTTTGTAAAATTCTATTTTATAATCTTGACAAAGCTTAGCAACTGAAAGTAAGTTAGTCTTTAATTCAGGAACATATAAAACATCATGCAATTTACCATTAGGAACATTCACATCTCCAATTGCTTCTACTTTACAAGTATGATTATTAGCAAGTTGAAGAGGAACATTAGATATATCAGGTTGCATAGACTCAAAAACTTCTTTATGTGAAGTAACATGTTGAGATGCACCTGAATCAATAACCCATTCAAGAGGTTGTGAAGAATTCAAAGTACAAGTAAAAGCATGTCTAGATTGATTTGCATTATTATTAAACTTATGATTATTAGGTTTATTTTGTTGTTGATTATTTTGCTTCATAGGTGAAATATGCCTTTCCGGATATCCACAATTTTTTTCCAATTCCAATAAATATTCAAGACAGGAACTTCTTTATATCATTATTTTCAAGTGAACAAAACAGGTCAATGAATGGTTGTGAACTGCCACAATGATATCAAGCCCACTTTTTGTATTGAATGTTATGACAGTACATTCTCAGAAATACATTTTCAGTTTAGAACAGTGACTACATTAAATCCCATAATGCATGATCTAGTTACCTAAAAGACTCAAACTGTTAAAGGACTGTGAATGTGCTCTTTGCCTTCATTGATACCACTGTAGGGCTCCTTTCTGGGAAGTAAAAGGTTTCTTGATGTTTGTCTCGATAGATTTCGTTTATCAAACAAGCAAGATATGATGCATAAGTGCATTTGTAACAAGGCATTCAGAATATAAGCAACCCACGGTCATTTCCCAAATGCAACATATTTCATCTATAGATGGTGTACTGGCTTAAACAACACAGATCACAGAATGATAGTAATTCATTGACAGCAATTCAGATACACATTTCTGAGCTTACATGTGACTGAAATAAATGAACAACTAACTCAGATTTTACAGAATGAACCACTGGCTGGTTGAAATCTCTCAGTAATGCTTACTGACATAGAATGAGCTGTTCTACTGTAACAGCAGTGTATTACATTAATTTTCTGAGTGAAGCAATACTGAAATCTTATGAACAAGATGCCTAGATTTGAGACAAGCAAGCCAGGTCCTTGCACATCATTAAATTACTTAAGCAATAACCTATTCTCAACCAAACCAAATCTGTAAAATGCACCCAGACTTGGAGTTTTTGCTTTTACCAGCCAACTGAGAGTTCAGTTTGTATCAATCACTTACAGGTGACTCAAGAACCCAGATGAATACATATTGTGATAATGAAAATAGTCGACCAAACATGAGGATAATTTCTCTAACCTGTATGGCGCCCAGCTTGCTATCAAACCCACGCTTTAGGTTCTAATGGTCGCGTTTTTGTTTGGACAGCTCATTCGACCC
>VDFB02326640.1:0-12292 GCA_007258455.2 Sequoia sempervirens
TTTCGTTGTTTGAAAAGAGAGGGATATCAGATGGCTCAGTTTATTCCCAATCTATTAGTTCGGGATGTACCAAGGGTAAGGAGTTGTTGGATTGGCTAAAGTCAGATGCAGTAAGAGTCTCGATGGTGACGTTTTCAGATTGTCCAATAGCGAAATTGATGTCTATAATGTAACTCTCCTCTGAATTATCCATTTCACTCCAAGTCTGATCATCTTCACTGGAATCATCATTGTGTAGTGATCATATTTCAAGCAATATATGACCTGAACTTTGACCCTCCTCACGTATGGGTGTATACTTTTGGACTACATCAATTTCCTTATCATGACAAGACTCTTCAAATAATGAATCCCATTCATACTCATTTGAATCAGTTTCATGAGCGTCACTAGCTTGTAGTTGTAGGATTCTTTCAACAACTTGTTGTTTGGTTTCTTCTCTGGATTCTTCTCTATACCCCAGTCCTATTTTATCTTTGGCTTGCATGGTGACAAGTTAGATTGGTTCTATGATGCCTTCTTTCCTTGTATTGATAGGACCTTTTCCCTCGCATCCCATCTTTTCCATGATTGTCTTCCCTTTCCCATACTGCTTTGTTTGTACACTTGAAGTGGATGCTTGTGATGATTCTTCATCTTTGTACAACCAGTTTAAAACCTCCTTGTCGTCTGACTCATCCACTAATGTGCCCGCACTTACAAAGGTTCCACCAAATAGTGTGGTGGGTTGCGATGATTGTTTTCTTGATGTTGATGGTTGTCATATGACTTTGGAGAAGATGACAGTTGCGACAAGCATAAGGATTGTTGAAATGAGTATTCCCCCATGCCTTTGTCTTTCAATTGGATCTTGGCAGCTTGTTTTGATAAGGATTCAAGTTGAATTTCTTGATTTTTTGGAATAGGATTTGATGTACTTTCTTTACTTGAGGGATTGTCATCACCAATATCCTTATCCTTTGATTGGCCTTTTTTCTCAACCCACTTTGACAAGGCATTTAGTTGTTTCCCATCATTTGATAAACCCTGAACTAGGGCTTCCCTATTGTGTGGTACAAAAGTATCTTGGGTAGTCTTGAGGGTGTTACAATACTAGGGGTTATTTGAGTCAACTGCAATGGTGATTTCTTGCCCATTGAACGAGAACTTCAAACACTGGTGATATGTAGATGGTACCGCTTGCATGTCATGAATCCAAGGTCTTCCCAAGAGTATGTTATAGGTTAGCTCCTTGTCTAATACTTGGCACACTATATCTCTGACAACTGGTCCCACTTGAATAGGTAGCACTATCAATCCTTGTGAAGATCTCTCCTCATCATCATATGCCTTTATTGTGGTTTTCCTCTTAGGATCAATAGCATTTTCTGAATAGCCTAGTGCACGGACAAGTTTCAAAGTACAGATATTCAAGCTAACTCCTCCATCTATTAGGACATGTTTAACGCGGTGCTTGCAGATTAAGACCTCAATGTGTAGAGCAACGTTGTGGGGATGATTGATAGATACATCATCATGTTCAAAAAAGGATAAGCAGTGGGGTGTGGTCAAATGTCCCACCATAGTCTGGAATTGACAAACCTCTAGATTGTTGGGTACCGTGGTGGCAACTAGAGCTTGTTCCGAGATTTCCTTGTGAGCAGGAGAAATCTTGAGGAGTTCTAATATGGATATTTGTGCGGGTATCTTCTGCAACTAATCCACTATCTTATATTGGGTTGAAGGGATAGCAATTGATTTGGATGTGGAATGGGTAGCTCCTTTCAATGTTACCTTGGCTTGTCCTCATGTGATTGCATTGAAGGGTGTGTTGTCGTGTTGTTCCCTGATTTTGATAACATTGATTTGATGCGAGGTAGTGTCAACATTATGGTGATGATTTTCAATGTTGTTTTGTTCATGTTCAATGGTGTCATCATTTGTTGGGTTATCATTGACAATAGTATCCGATTTTTCATGGGTTGGATCATCAACCACCTCAATATGCAGAATGGTGGTGTCATAGACATAGTTTATGTTCTTGCCCTTGTTGTTTGATGATGAAGACTCTCCTTTCTCATAGTTTGGTAGAGGGTTCTTGAACGCCCCATGGTCATTGTTTGTCTGGAGTTCTTCTACCAATATCGTCTTGTTGTCAATTAGATCTTGTATCAAGTGTTTCAACTGCATGCAGTTATTGGTTTTATGTCCCTTGTTGCGGTGAAACCCACAGAAATGGGCCTTGTTCCACCATGGGGGTTTAACTTGTGGTTCCCAATTTTTGGCTTCTGGTAGAGTTATGACCATAGCTTCGAGAAGTTATTTTAATGTTGATACTGGTGATTTCCCAAAAGGTGTGAACCTCCTCTGATTTGAGGATGCTCGATATGATGATGTCCTAGATCTAACATTACCTTGATTGTTGCTTTGGTTGATGTTTTGATTGTTGCCTTGGTTGTTGCCTTGGTTGTTGCCTTGGTTGTTGTCTTGGTTGTTGCTTTGATTATTGCCTTAGTTGTGGGGGGGGTTGTTATTCTAATTAGTTTTGGTGGCGGCTGCAGTTAGGTTGAATACAGGTTTTGCATTTTGACCTTCGACTATACCATTGTTGTTTCCAACGTTCTTGTTTATTTTCCAAAACTTGGGTTTGTCACCACTATTGTAATTGTTGGAGGAGTTTGATGAGTTTTTTTCATTGTATATCTTGATGACCCCTCTCTTGACTAAGGCATCCTCGATTTTGATCCCATTCTCAATCAATTTTTTGAAGGTTGGGGGACATTGTAATTCCAATCTATAACTCATCTCGTCATTAAGGTTGTCAATAAAGATTGTTATCTTTTCCTTTTCTAGTACGGGACAAGAGTATCGTGCAAATAACCTTCTTCATTTTTGCAAGAATACAAGGAATGATTCACCCTTCTTTTGTTTCAAGTTACAAAGATCTTTCATAGTAATGTCATGTTGGATGTTGTAGGAATATTGGGTGGTGAACTTGTTGACTAATTCCTCAAAGTTGTTAATTGGTGGGGTGAGTTTGGAGAACCATTCAAGACAATGCCCACCTAAGCTTCTTGGGAATAATCTCATCAAATATGTTTCCTCATATGAAAATTCAAGACTCATGGTCCTAAACTCTCTCACATGGTCTATCGGATGGATTTTTCCACTGTATTTGTCGTACTTTGGGAAATCACAATGTTTGTGAAAGGGTATCATGTGAATACTTTGATCAAATGGATAAGGACAAATATCTTGGATCAAGTATCATTTTGAAGTCCCTCTTTGCATATCAAGGATTTGTTGTTGAAGGTTCTTCATTTGATGAGTGAGAGCAACCACTTGTTCAGGATCATTTTTAGGCTTTTTGGGAGGCGCTTTCAATTGATTCACATAAAATTCTTTTGGTAATTTGGCACCTTGTTTGGCTAGCATAAGCAGGTATTTTTCCCCATTTATTTTGAAAATATTTTCTAAACACTTGTGGAAATTAGGGTCTTGTTCAGCGTGTTGGATATCTTCTTCGGTTATTTCTTCTCCATCACTGTTGTTGAGTCCATGAAAAGGATTCTCTTCAGCCTCCGCCATGGTGTTTTGTGTTTCAATCTTTTGAGTTTTGGTATTTTGAGTCTCAATGATCGGAGTTTCAATAGTCAGAATTTCAATGTTTGGAGTTTCAATGGTAGGAGTTTCAATGTTTGGCTCTTCATTGTTTTGATTTTCAAGTCCTTTTTCCTTGAGCTTTTTTTTTGCAACCTTGTTTGAATGGGCATCCAAGTGTTATAGTTTAGAATAAACTTTGATCTAGGTTTTGGAAAAAGAGTACCAAGGATTACAACTAAGTCAAATAGAATGACAAATTCTAATGAGACTAGGTTGGATTTGACTATATAGCTTTATTTCGTGATGAGAGGATGATAAATCTTGATGATGAAACTAGGCCTAATAATCAAAGGTGTCGTAAATTTGATGGTGTTGGTACTTTGTGATGTTAGATCTTGGCTTAGGTTGGAAAATTCCACTTGTAAAGGTTGATTTTAACAAGTTTCAATTGTAAGGTATCTAAGGAATGATCTTGGACTTTGGGAAAGTTTCAAAATTTTGGTTCAAACTGTGAAACTGGCAGTAAAGGTTCTTCCTAAACAAGGTACTCAAATCTTTGGAAAAGTTGTGGATTTTGACAATAGTAAAAGATGTATAATTCGAGATTGTTCTTGCAACCTCTTTTGTAGAAATTGAAGGTCAACCTTTCTCTAAGTCCGTAAAGTGTTGATAGACATTTTTGGTGTTCTTCTGGACTAAGAGGCTTGAACTTTGGTTTCTAAATTTTGATCTTTTGTGGAATCATTTGGTAACAGACATGTTTAGACTCTGTTTTACCTAAGGATTGGTTGAATACTTTTGAGGATTCCCAAGATGAGACTGATTGTCAGTCAAGAAATGAACCTAGGTCACCGTTCTGTGTTCTGCAAAAGGCACCAAAATAGAGACAAAAGGCACCACTTGGGACCCCAAAGGTGCCAAAACAGAGGAAAACCTAGTTTTTTGAATGTTTCTTTGGGAATTTGCTTGGTTTTCTTGATTTTTCAATGGGAGACTTGGTTGTTTCACTGAATGCAATTCTGAATCAGGGTTTTCACTTCCAATATGTGATGTTTTGTTTGATTTGAAAACACTTTGGTAAAGGCACATCAAGCAATGTACATTCCTAAGGTTGTGAAAGATTGTATTCTTCTGGATTCCACATGGGGTTTACCCCAACAACACTTTTTCTTAGCGGATGAATAGATGCTTGACCACACTGGCTCCCCTCCATGGCACTCACTTCTTGGGGCAGCCAAGCACCAATACCCATGAATCTCCCATGGCATATTTTTCATCTCTACTAAGAATTGCAAAAATGTGGATGCCTTCGCAATGACCGTTGCTACACCAAAGAATTGATAAAGGTTTTGGCCAAACTACAACAAGGGTTATAGTAAGGACTTTCTGTTCATGGGGGATAACCCATGCGGCGAGAGACCATTGCTGCCCTTCTCGTCAAGACTATCCTTGTGATACTGGCCTTTGTTCTAGTATCCATATTTATATACCGGCTAGAAATGCGTTTGGCTTTAGCGTGTTACTGGTTGGGTCATTCCCTTGGGTGAGTACTTTTTCCCACAAGGCAGACCCTCTAAGATAAACAAAAGCAAGCAAGTATACCCATAGTTCGATCAATCTTTATTCCACATGAACAAAGAGAGAACACATACAATATACTCAACTCGCACTCGCACACGAAAAGTGAATGGGTCTAGCTTTTTGGTCACCTAGTTAAGGGGAGAGCATATGCCTACCATCTATCACGCACAAAATACATGGTGTTCATCAATCCTTTAATTAAGCTATGTTCCTAACTTAACCAAAAGGAAACATGGTGTTCATTAACCTTTTAATTAATCTATGTTCCTATCTTAACCAAAAGAAAACAAGTAGATCACTTCCAGCCCCTGCAATATGTCAGTAGTTGATAAGAATGTCTTTGACAAGCGTTTTTGGGAAACCAAAGGTGCCATAACAGGTTCAAGAGGCTCCAAAAGGCTCAAGTTCGTACCTATGAACATAAATTCTCAAGCATGTTAGTAATAAATGTGGCAAGGCCCCACGGTGGGCACCATTTTGTGTGTGTGTTAAATGTGCAAAGTTAGTAACAACACAAACCTTAATGAAATGATTTATATTGAAAGATTCAAAGAAAAGTAAACTATTCTAAGTTACAATAAAGATAAATCTTCCAAGAACATCTCATTCTCCTCTATTCTTAAATGATTCTTTTTAACCTTTTTGGCCCTTAGATTTCTATGTGCACAAAGGCTATTAGAATGACACTTAAGAAATGAGATTAGTATTCAACATCCAAGCCAATCTAATGCCTACATGAAACTGTATGCAAACAATGATGATGAATGCTATGATGAGTGGAGGATGATGGTGAGGATAAATGAACAAGTGGAAGTGGATACTATGGTATTGAACTAGTATGACCTATGCATGATTCTACATATGCTCAAATGCAAACATAAAATGAACTAATCTAAAATGCAACTATGATGCAATGTATTAATATGAGATCTAAACATGATGTAAAATATGATATAAAAAATATCTATAAGACTCCAAGAATTCTCCAAGCTCCAATGATAAACCTACATGATAACTCTACTTCAAATGTGGATGCAAAATACAAGGCCCAAGGGTTGTATTTATAGCCTTTTTCCAAGCATATAGTGAGGTGGCAATAATCAACTGTCCAGATTCAAATAAGAAAAATGGATGGTGAAGATGAAGAGAATTAGGGTGTTGTCCCCTTGACCAAAGACAACATGCCATGTGTGTGGAGGGCGGGTGCATGAAGTTGGGTACCAATTTTCTGGCCACTTATGAAATTTAAAAAAAAAATGCGCTCGCGTTATAACACGCACACGTTATTTCGCGTTAAAAAAAAAAGAAAAAAGTGAAATTATTTTCCTTGGAATTTTAACCCAAAGGATTGAGGGCATTTTAACAAAGGCGCGGTGATAATAACACCAAATTCTACAATTTTTCACATAATTTAGGTCCGTGATGTATACAATCAAGATTGCATCGGTCAATGGCGATGAAACTTATAGGTAGTATTGGAGTTTCTCTCTTAGCTAACTCCCAGCGATGCCAATTTTTTCACTTTTTAGGCAAAGCGTTAAGCCTTTTCATCCATTATTTCACACATTTTGTATATGTCTATTTTTACTTAAAGCGGTGCTGCGATATTTTTTTGTTATAAATTAACCGTTCATCTGGTTTCAAAATAAATTACATTTTTGAAACTAGACTCCATTCACCACAAAATTTTTTAAAAAAAAAATCGATTATTTCAAAGAATTTGTAGGAGCATGGCCAAAATTCTACTTTGATGCCTTAGAGTGTTGGAAATTTAAAATATTCATTAAAATTAGCCGGAAAATTTTTTGCTCCAACTAAGATGCTAATAGCTAAGCGGCTGTAGCGATTTTTAAAATACCAAAAGTTCGCATGCTTTCCGGAGTCGCCACAAGAGTTGCTATGTTATGTTTTCTAACAAAGCAGCGCAATTTCTATACATCCTGCGAACCATAATCTAACCATTTTCAAAATAAATTAGTAGTTTAGAGAAGTGAATTTCGAGCACTTTGATCCTTGTTTTTGTTCCATCTCAAAATTTTGAGTGTAACTATCCTCAATTTCACGTCCAAGGTCAGCATTTCCTGATTTCAGAAAAAAAGTGGCCACTTAAGCCCCCTTTTTGGGAACCATCTTGGTGCACTTACCCTGGAAGAATCTCTTTACCAATGTGAAACATGCCATTTGGATGGAAGATTCAAGTGTGGGAAGAGAAGACCATGTGCTTCCAAAATTGGTGGAAGTGTGCGAGGAATAAATCATGTGATCCAAAATTGATGGAAGTGTGGGAAGAAAAGACCATGCCATGTGCATGGAAGAATCTCTTGACCAATGGGCAACATGCCATTTGGATGGAAGATTCAAGTGTGGGAGGAATAAATCATGTGCTCTAAAATTGGTGGAAGTGTGGGAAGAAAAGATCATGTGCTTTTTGAAATTGGTGGAAGTGTGGGAAGAAAAGACCATGAGCTTTTTGAAATGAGTTGAGGATAATTCTAATTAAAATTAGAGTTATTTATTTTCATGTGACCTTGATGAGGTGGCACACAAAAAGTTGTAGAAATGTGCTCTAATTCCTAATTGGATCTATTGAAGATTAATTAAATAAAACAAGTTTAGGGAACCTTGTTTATTTAATTAATTTAGAACAAAGTGTTTTAGATTTTAGAGAATTAGAGAAGGGTGAACAATATAAATAAATTGAGTATTTATTTATATGTAGTTGAAATATTAATCAAATAGCTAGTATTTGATTAATTAAAGGTGATGACCGTTTTTAGGTGTATACAATGTCTACATCATAGGTGCTCATGATAAGGTTAACTTCAAATGAATAACTTGAAATTCCCTCACCAAGATTCGCACACACTTTTGTAATGGCTTAAAATCATAATTGAGATTTGTCAAGATCAACCAAATAGGGATGTTGCATTGCTTTTCTTCCTGAGATTCTCTTGGATGGCTCATAAATCTGCATTTTCTGCAAGGGGACACCAATCAATGTTTACCAAGTTACTTACAGATATACAAAGTAAAATAAGATGATAGCATTGGCATCAAACAAATTAATGTGGATACAAGTATAAATTAATAAGAACCATTGTTCATATAATTACAAATTAATCCAATGAACCATCTGGGTATCTCTACTCTTTATTGTGTCAAGTATTATCTCATGGTCAGACTCACGGACCTTCCACAAGGTCTTGTTCAAAGGTCTACCCCCATATTTGGTCATACAAACATTGGATGTCATGACAAGGTTTGAGAAATAAAGAATCTGATGATGCGTGTCAAAGTCCTGAAACAACCAATGCTTAACAATCTTATGTGGGTACCTTCTAAGCCACGTTCCAATAACAACAACTAAGCCTGTATGGTATTCGATGTTTTCTTCATCTATAACTGGGCCTTCCAATTTCTTTTTGGCCTCAACACAATGACACAAGTAATAGTTTGTTCCCTCTTCGTTCTCTTCATCTACAATAACTGCATAAACATGCCCTACATTGATATGTGTGGCATATCTCTTAGGGGAATTAGTCAACGATATGAATACCTGGATATTAACAAGCGCAGATTTCAAAAGCGATATACCTTACGGTTGGGAACTAAGATCACAATCGTGGTCAAATTAGGCCAGAATTGATTCCATCATGTTAGTTCAATGGTGAGGGTGATATGTGTGAGTGGTAGAAGATATCTTGTCAACCATTTATCAACTCACCTTACGACTCACAATCATTCTAGGCTTGCATTTGTGTACGCGAAGAACAAGCATGCCATCTTGCGATAATATCGATGCTCCATGAACTTGCATTTTAGGCTAAGAAAAGAGTGTAGCTCACTCAATCCTGTTAGTGCACAACAATCCTTATATGGTGCAATATTAGTATCATCCATCAACCAAAAAAATCTATGAAGTGAAGACATACCTTCATTACCTAGACCAATCGAAGCATTACACCACTCGATGATTGATCTTTCATTTGTCAACTTTGCACTATCTTTATACTTTAACTCTTCTCATGCTAATGTTGTTTTCACGCATGCTCCTACACCATCATGCTGCCCCTTTCCATGCCCGGCCTCACAAAAGTTCCACATATGCTAAACACCTATAGTGATATGCATCCTACAAAACCAGTAGAACATGCACGTGTTCTTGAAATGTGCTGCATAGTTATCCGACCATATTATATGCCAACCATATGCTATGCCCCTCTGAGCCAAATCACTGTAGAACATCTTGAAGCAACCTTGCATGAACTCTGGAGAATGTGTGCGATCATCACTAATATAAAAGTGATACTCCCTAAATACCTTCCTTTGGTCGTTTGTACTATCAGCTGCATGAATGAATTCTATGTGCACAAATATCGAAACTTGTGTAGAGTTGTAATACTATGACTGCACCTCACATTGTGGCTGTAGAGTGTAGTTCTTTGCAATGTCAACCACTGATACTATGCTGCCAAGTGGAAAGGTGTCCTTGCATAGCTTTAATTGTGTGTCCAACCATCGGGCTCTATGGGTATGCCTCACATACTCATTCACTAGATTCTCACGAAACATGGACATAAATTGATACACTGGAATCTTCTGAATAACCAAAACACACCTTTTTGCTTGAGACCCATCTTTTGTAGCATATACCACTGTTTTATACTTCCTGAACTCTACTAGTTTCTGGGTAAAAGCACAAAGTTGTGCCACACTTTATAAAAGAAATGGCCAATACTAATCCAACTTTTAAACTTGAATCACTAAAATGTGGCATATATGCTTTGAATTTTGAAGTGATGTAAACTAGTAAAATATGTATTTTTTAGTATATTTTATGTTTGTATTTTAAAAAAATATATATATAAAAATTATTTTTAACTAGTTTTTAATAAATTAACACTATAATTTAGTTGCTGATAAAATGCTAAAAAATGAAGTTGCATGAAACGTCAAACTTTTTATAGTATTTTTTTTTTTTTTTTTGTTTAAAATCTTTACATTATTATTTATAACTTGAAACTTTGAATTGCATGGATATATGTTTTTTCAATTTTTCATAAATATATATTTTTAAATAAATATTAAAATGTTGTGATCCAAAACAATTTGTTTCATGGGACATAACTTTCATATTATTTATAAAATGGAAAAAAATATACATCACTTGAAATAGATTCTTTTTTATCTAGTGCATCAGTTTTTTCAATTTTTTTTAATAAGCTTTAAAGTATTTTTCCTTGGCAAAGTAATCAACCTAATATTTTGTATTGATAATCTAATTTTAGTAAAAATAAAAAATAAAATATAAAAAATAATTAAACTATAAAAATAAATATATTTTTGAAAACTACAAATATGGATCTACAAAAGGGTATTTTTTATATTTTTTAAATGTTATTTACATTAGTAGGAGTTATTGAAACTTTAAATTTTTCAAATAATTATATTTTGTTGGTAAATTGGACTCAAAGTGGTGCTCCATATATTTTTAGCCAACAATTTTAGTCTAAAAAGTTGTGGAAGTATCTAACTTAGCTAGAATGAATCTTACTAGAACATATGTTTGACCAAAATTCATTTTTAGTTGGAAGCTCATAAATTGATTCTACAGTGATAAATTTGGTAGAAAGGTGACAACTTTGTGCGTTTACCTTTATTCCACCTCATACATGCCTTTCCATTGTGCAGACATCGCGGCACTCGTTTAGTACATGGCTCATGGTTTCATCAAGAATGATTTCACCCATACAAGAATGTTGGCCATCCTCTAGCTGCATGAATTTTTTTTTTTTGATAAGAACTCTCTGAAGATTTTGGTGGGGCTTCTGTGCCATAATCCTGCAAAACATCGTTAGTATGCAAATCCAAACATATAGAATGATAAACATCATAATGGTTAGAGAATTCAATATGTATTCTATAGTAACAAGTAGTGTGTGTGTAATTTATCTTGACATAAAAAAGGTTTAAATTTCAAAATGCTAGAAATACTAATTTGAGGATAATCCTGTTGAAATTTACAAAAAAATTGGATTTGAGTCGTATCCAAAAAATGCTTTGGATGTGGCTCATGGTTTTGACTATCGATTCTCCCTCTTACCACATCCCTTTGATTCAGAGATGGCCTCATTTTATTCTTCCAATACTCTTCAATTAGTGTTCTTAATGCTTCAACAACTTTTTTATCTTTATGTAGCAATCTCCCCAAGAATTCTCATAATTCATTTGAATCTGCACCCTCAATTATTTGCCGCCTTTGAACGGCTTTTGATAAAGTTTTTCTACTAATTCCCATTTGTTCACTTGTCTTTTTAATGAGACGAGATCTCTTTGTTTGATAGCTTACCAAATTCAATGTAATGACATGTCAGGTGACATTACTATCCTTTAAGCGTGAGGTCTTACCCACACTCTCATAAGCATACATTAGATTCTTCACAATAGTGTTTTCACTTGATGCATTTGATGTTCTCAACCCAAGAGTCTTCATGATGTTTCTGTACTTTAAACCCCACATCATTTGAACAAATAGTTGACATCTTGCAATCTCATTTAGTCTTTCAAAGGATATTTTCCAAATCTTATCAGCATATCTTCTACAAGTGCGTTTTGTAATCTTATCTTCCATGTGCTGCAAAATATCCTCATAGGTGGTGTTCTCCTAGGTACATACATCTCAACATTAGCAATTTCATCAATATTTAATTGAGGTGGGCTAGATTGCGAACATTCGATTGAGGGTGGAGTAGAAGACATAACTTGATCTTCACATGGGGATGATGGCATACCTTCTTCGTCAAATCTGAGTGATAATGTACTCTCAACTTGAGATGAGGTGGATGGTGTCCAACCATATTCAATTGCGGTAGATGGTGTCCCTCCATATTCGCTTGTGCTTAATGGTGTTCCTTCTTATTCACTTGCGGTAGAGGGCGTGTCTCCAACTACGGTATCTGAATCTTTCCTAGCACGACGCTTTCACATTCGTTCCCTTTGTGCAGCCAATTTTTTTTCTCTTTTTGACAGTTGAGGTTCCTCTTCAATTGGATTTTTTTCGTCAATCATTTCCAATTTATTCTTTTCACGATATTCCCTCAACCATAATTTCTCCTTTTCTTTGAAAGTT